>VXBX01000757.1:232647-313068 GCA_013400415.1 Scytalopus superciliaris | reverse complement strand
GATGCGGTGCGGTGCGGTGCCCCCGGGGCGGTGCCGCGGCCCCCTCCCTGCCGGGCGCGGTGCTGCCCTGTGCGCAGCCCGCGGGGGGGACAGAGCGGCCCCCCGAGCGGCTGCTGAGGGCACACCGCGCGGGGCCGGGGGGTTGAACGGCCCTGCTGCTGCCTGTTTGAGTTTTAGAGTCAGACGGGTGTACCTGGGGCAGGTGTCGCGCTGCTGGATGGTGGGTTTGAAACCTGTGTGTGTGCTTTGATACAGCCACGTTTAACTCGGTGGCAGATTCTCTGACTTGTCATGGCACTTGTGACTCTTGATAGCACCTGATTCGCTTATTTACCCCGAGAGTGCTTTCTAAGGGTTAACGCAGCTTTCTGCTGGACTGGGGTCTTTTAGCCCCCAAAATGAGCCTCGAAAGCAGCGCTGCTCAGCGTTTCCGTGCTGAGGAGCCGGTGGCACATCACTGCCTCTCCTCCCCGCAGGCACCATGGTGCGCATGAATGTCCTGGCAGATGCTCTCAAGAGCATCAACAACGCAGAGAAGCGTGGGAAGCGCCAGGTCCTCATCCGGCCGTGCTCCAAGGTGATCGTCCGCTTCCTGACCGTCATGATGAAGCACGGTGAGTCCTGCCCTGCTCACCCCGCGGGGCTCCGGTGCTCCGGGGGGAAGGGGCTGCTTCGGTAGAACGAAATCTGCTTGAGCTGGTTCTGTGTAACGTAGGGCGTGAGTTGTGTTACTGTAGCTAAATGTTAAATCTGTATATATATAGAGAGAGTATCTGAGTGTTACAGTATTTGATTGCCTCTTTGCTGGTCTCATCTGCAGGTTACATTGGCGAATTTGAGATAATTGATGACCACAGAGCTGGGAAGATTGTTGTCAACCTCACAGGCAGACTCAACAAGGTAGGATTTCTCTTCCCTGAGTTCAGTTCTCTAGGGATGTGTTTGAATTACGCTTTTATTATTATTTTAACTTTATCTGCTTCGTTTCTGAAAGAATTACTTGTGAAGAAGGTGGTATTTGTTGAATCCACGTAAATGAGAGCAATATGGATATTAATAGTTAAAAGGCTGGGTAAATTGTTGAGGTTCATAATGCTATGGGTCACTAATTATGTTTCTTTCAAATTGTGAATATGCAAGACATGTTTTCAGGGAAGTCTGCTTGCAAGTGCTGTGCATTTCTCTTTCTCCAAAGTCTTTCTGGCTACCTAGTGGTTTCTCAGTTTCTATGGTGTTTAAATTATCTGGAAGATTTGTCTTGAGAGATGGGAGCTGAGTTGTTTTCCAGTTGATTTTTGATACCTGCAGCTGTGGAAAAGACAAACCTTTCTCCTGCTGCCAGGTGGGCTTTGCTTGAGTTGAGGGGAAGTTGGATGTTACATTAATTGGTGCTTGTTAAGTTCCTGGGGCACATGAGGCATTCATGTGTGTTTTGGAAATCCTTTACAGGCTTTTGTCTCAAAATACTGAGCTGTCTAGTTCTGTGGTGACTTGCTGTGCATCGTAGTTTCCACTTAAGCTCTTCAGGTGAGAGGTGGCTCTTCAGTAAAGGAATGAAATGTTGGTGCTGTCTTCATGCTGAATAAATATTGCAGCTGAAAATCGTTGGAGTGTACAAGGCAGAAAATTCTGACACTCCTACATTACTAGTGTTATGTGTGTGTAATAAAATAATGCATGGCAGGTTTGAGGGTAGTGTTTCTTGAACTCTGCTGGGGTGATTTTGTAAGAGATCCTCCAGGGTGCAGCTGGACATAGAGTATCTCTCAATCGTTGCAATAAAGGAACAGTTGTTTGGTTTAGAAAAGCATCCATAGTGCAGGAGGATGTGCTTCTGGTTTGGTCTTGGATGGTTATTAATGTAATTGGAGCTAGTGAGGTAGTAGTGGTGGTCATGGTCAGTAATTTGATTAACTTTAAAACTCCAATAACATCTATGCATGTTAATTTCTCCCTGATTAAAATCTACATGCATTTTTTGCTAACTGTGTATGCTGGTCAGAGCTAATCTATGGTTAGAGTAATCACAAGGTTATTGCTGATATTACAGTGTCCTTCTGGGTCTCCCAGGTCTAGGCACTACTGGGTTAATGTAACTTCAGCAGCAGTGAAAGTCTCTCTGTTTAGCTGAGGAGCAGGGGATGAGGCTGAGGAAATAACTGCTGGAGAGTCACTGGGTGTGAGTGAATCAGGTGGGAGGAAGAGCTGCTCATACTGTGGGTAATGGAGTGTGTGTAATTGCACTTGCTAAACTCCTTCAGCCACTGAATTGGCTTGACAAATGTGCAAATCCAGTCTATATCAGTTTGTAATGGAGTTCTCTTTTACAGTGTGGTGTAATCAGTCCCAGATTTGATGTTCAACTGAAGGATTTGGAAAAGTGGCAGAACAACCTGCTGCCTTCACGTCAGTTTGGGTGAGTGTGAGGAAGAGTTAAATGCTTGTGTGTAAAAATGTGGGGGTTTGTTATGCTTGCAAACTGCCTGAGTTAGACTCACATGAAACCTTTCCTCTAATCAGTCTGGAGGAAAATACCAGTCTAAAAATCCATCTTCCAGATACACAACTCTTTTTAACCAGTTTTAAAGGGGCACTCTTAAGCAAGGACCTTCATCTGCTTGGCTTTGGTAAATTCTTGCTTGACCCATTTTTACAGTTTTCCAGCAAATAGGACTTTTCTCTTACTTGTTCTAGTTTTATTGGCCATTTTTAAGTGAGGGAGGAGTCATGTAAGTTACCAGCTCAGTGGAAGTAGGTTGTATTACTTGAATTCAAATAGTGCACACAATGATTGTGTGTAAACTGATCAGATAATAAGTGATGAGAGGCTTGGACTCTCTGTTAAACAAACCTCCACAACACAGTTAATCCTATTATTATGCACTATTGCCCAAAATGCACTGAGTCAAGAGCAGTAAATGCCAGTGCACCAGGGTGGCAGAACTAGAAGAGTCTCAAGGGCCTCGGCCAGTCCTATCAAAGGAAAGACTAACAGTTTGTGTCATTTCTCTTCTTAAAGCTTCAGCTGTAACTCCTGCAGCTGTCTCTCTATAGCTCCTGTGTGTGTTGTCACTGGGATTTTTAGGAGTATTTGTAAGAGTGGTGGGACAAGAGGTTCCCAGACATGAAGCTGTGTGGGTGAGGTGTGCTGGCAGTCCAGATGTTGGCAGCAGCAGTGATGGCTGCTGCAGTTGTCATATGCAGATCCTCACCTGCCTCAGGCAGTGCTGGGCACTGAGGCAGAGCTGAGGAGCTGTCTGGCACTGTGACAGCTCTGCCTGCTCTGGAGAACAGCATCCCTGGATGATAGAAGCAGACTTTGTCTAGAAGCCTTGGAGCTGCTGCTGCAACAGCAGAATGGGCTCTGCCCAGTGGGAATGCACAAGGAGAGAGGCCAATATTAGGAGCACAGAAGCTGTGGATGTCGTGTGTGTGCTGCAGGGCAGTGCTGTGAGAGGAGCTGCCTTATTGTCTCATAACCTGATCTCACTGTGTTGGGGCTGTTCTTACAGGAGCAGTCTTGCTGTTGTAACAGAGACATGAAATTGGTGTTGTTAGCTCTGCATCAGCCTGGAGCAGAGCAATGGACTGAATGTTTGTTCTCTCTTGACAGGTACATTGTACTGACAACCTCAGCTGGCATCATGGACCATGAGGAGGCAAGGCGAAAACACACAGGAGGCAAAATCCTGGGGTTCTTTTTCTAAAACTTGTGAAAAAAGAGGATACTAATAAATTGTTCAAATGGACTCTGGTATTTCCAGTCAGTATTTTAATGACTTCAAACACTGCCTGTGACAGTGCTTGTAAAAGGCAGCTCTTCCAAAGTACTCAAGTTCCAGCTTCACTTAAGATGATGTTTAGGTTCCACACCATTTCTGGTCACAGCTTTATTTCTGTTAATTATATAACATACTTTAAATAGTTACCACTGGGATGACAATTTGGGATGACTATACAGGAGAGCCTCAGCAGTGGGACTGTAATCCCACTGATGACCCAGCTGTTGTGCATGGGGTCACCTTGTAGGTGTTCTGTACATGTCTCTCCACAGTTACTCTAGGGTTTCACCTCTTGGCTCAATAATAGAAGATGCCTTGCCAGAAAGTATTTACTGTTTATTGTTAAAAAAGTTACAGGGTGTGGAGTTCTGGAATAATTAAGATGGTTGAAGTTTGGTTTCAGAGCACAAACTTGTTCCACATCATATGGTGTAAGGAGTAACTGAGATAGGTGAATAATTTTTTTTTCCTTAAGATTTTTACTTTGCAAGTCCTTTGGAACACCAAAGGGTTGTGTTGTTGCTGTGCAGCTGCTTTGTATGTTGCTACAAAGAGGTAACAGTTTGGGATTTCTGCAGAATTCTGGAGCAAGGAAATAAGGCTGTCTGAACCTATGGGTAGTGAATATTTAGTATTGAAGGAGTTGGTGTTTGTTTCAGGCATCTGATGTGTGACAGCCCATTGTACTTCATACAGAGAAATCAACAAATATATTCCAGGGCAGTAGAGGGAGCAGGTGACAACTTCAGTTGGTAGAGGACTGGAAGCAAGCTGGGCTGATGGAAATTCCTTGCCTTACTCTTTGAAGTCTTACCAGGAAGGAGCCTGTTGAAACGTAGCAAGCCTGTTTCAACACACTGAAACAGCTGTTGAGTTTATAGTTCCCCTGATACAGACCACTGGATAAAGTTTTCCTTGGTGATACATCCTCATGCTTGGTATGTGTGGTTTCTTGAGCTGGACATGTGCCTTGAAGGTGGTACTTCATCACAAGGCTTTTCCCACAGGCTTGGGATGGAAGCGACTGTCTTCAGGCACAGATTCTGAACTTGATAACTCTCTAACCTGTTGTAGTTCAGTCTGTTACTTTTGATGGAGAAAAGGAGAAGGTGCTACTGCTCAGCAAACAGGTCTTAACTCTGTGGACAGACAGCACAGTCTCACCTGATGGGGCTCTTGTCCGAGGAACATGAAATACCAAAAGAGCTATGAAAGTGCTTATGGGAAGTGTCATTGTGTGCACCAGCACCCTGACTTCAGCTTGGCTGAGGAGAGCAGGGGAATAATTAAATAAGGCTGGTTTACCTGCTTTGTCTCCATCATGTGATGGTTAATGTCAAAGTATAGATTGGAGAGGGCATCAGAACATTCAAATGGCATCAATGTGGTTCTCAGTTTGATTGGAAACATCTGCTTAGGTGAAGATAAAGATCTGTACACTAAATTAGCAGTTACAAAGTCAAAAGAAGTCTCTTTTTGTTGTCAAATGAAGCTGTTTTGTTACAAGTGTTTTTTTTCCTGTCCATAATGGAGACCATTCTGCAGTATCAAGATACTGACACACCTGAGATACTTCTTGCTCAGAGTAACTCTAAAGATTGTATCAAGGCTTCACTAAATCTTGATTTTTATCAAGTCTAGAATAGAACACATTTCTGATACCTGATGGAAGAAGGTCAGTGGCACTTTAAGGTTTCCTTTAGATGAGTTTATTATTATATCAATTTCCCTGCTAGTTGGACTTTTGTGTTTTAAACCAGTTTTAAGCAGGACATACACAAGTTTTTCTGTCCCAGCTTAGCTGTGTGTGTCTTTTACTGCCACAGAGACTCCTGAGGTAACAGAACTTCTGATATTCTCAGCTGACAGAAGAGTTGGGAATGGACTGTAAATTTATTTCACAAGCCAGCCCAACAACTTTTGTAGAATTACTAAATGGAAATTAGAGCTCTGAGGCAATAGCAGATGCACCCTTTCCCCCGTGTGTCTCCAAATGTGACTGCACATGGGCTCACCACATGTGGAAGCTGATGCGGCTGATCCAAGTTCATGAGATGATCTCTGAGCTTGCACCTCGCTGGTGACAGCTTTACTCCTGGGATTCAGGCTGGCTGGGATTCAAGGACTTTGGAGGGTGGGCTTGGGAGCTGGCATGTGGGATTATGGCATGCCCTGCAACACAACAGCTTTAAATGGGTTTGCAGAAATTCTTGTTAAAATCTGAAAATGATATTTTTTTAAGCCTTGGGGATGTTTTGTGAGCTGAGGGCATATATATGCCGTGGGTAAAAGCATTTGGTAAGAAAAGGGTTAATAGAGGTGAGAGGGAAAGTGGCACAAAGCTGAATGTACAGCGTGGGCTGCAACAGGCAATCAAGGCCAAGTGTCAGTTCAGAGAAGGTGTTTTGTAGCTGAGGGAGTATCAGTGATGGAGTCCCCTGTGAGCAGCCCCATGGTGTGGGGCAGCCACTGGTGACCGTGGGGAGGTGCTGCACTGCCTGCACTCCCAGATGGCTCAGCTGGGCACAAGCAGGTGGAAACATCAGTAGTCTCAGTCACCTGTCACTGGGACCAGAACTTGCTTTGAGCTGTGAAAATAAACTGGCAGTAGTTGGGAGAGGCTGGTGACCACCCCCTTGCAGGTACAGCCCCGTCTCACTTCTGTGGTCAGGTATGTTATCAGTATGATGGAAGGTCAGTGCCATGGTTTAAGAGCAAAATAAAGCATGTTCAAATCGCCTGCCATGCATCCAAATACGTATTTACTGCCGCAGTGAGAAGGTGTCAACAGATGGCAGCATCTGACCTGGAATGGCTGCAGACTGAGTGTGATGGCTGTGAGGAGTCCGAGAGCGCTTTGGTTTGTTTCCCTGCTCCTTCTGCAGAGTAAATATCCTGATTTCTGTGCTCTGGTCCACAAAGAGAGAGCTTTGTGTCTTTCATGCACTTGAGCCTGGTTTAAGGTAATATGTGAGGTAAGAATAACCATAAATCTTCAAAATACAGCAACAGGGTGCATGTGGCTTCACTGGAAATGCACCCTTTCTTCCTCATCCCATGCTGTTTAGCTAATTTAGATTTAAGAGAAGATTATGTATTGCTCAGTGTCTTACTGCCAATTATTGCAAATATCAATCAGTAAATACCTGGATGGATTTAACCACAGCTCTGTCTGGAGAAGTATCCTAGTGGAGCCAAGGAGTGGTGGCTTCCATTCTTGCTCATGCCTCTGATGCTTTCTCTGCTCAAGTGCTGCCATTTTATTCATGCAGTTTTGGGCTGTCATTTTCCTGATCCAATCTTGTGACAGAGTTGAGAATAGTGGTGTTAGTGGGATGGCCATAGGGTGTTGTTTGGGATTAAAAGGGCACGATTCAAGTTTCAAGTCTAGTTTAGTTCCATTTTATTAAGGGTTTTATCTGGTGCTGCACTTAATCATTGTGTATGCATTCCTGTAGCATTGTCTGTTTTTGCACAGGGTGCCTTAGCAGGGTATGTGACCCACCCCAAACCTTCTGACTGCCAAGGAGGTGCTTTTTCCACGATTTGGTTGTAATGTTGTGTGAAGGCCATGGGAATGGAGAGCATTCTTGCTTCTCTATTATCTATTGCTATTCCCTTTTGGACATTTACAATTTATAACCAGAAGTTGATTTGTTCCATTCATCTGATTTATTGTTCCCACTCTGTAAACACACTGTGCTATCTGTTCTACAGAAACCTGTTTTTCCAGAAGCTTGCAGTCCCCTGTCTGTCAGCTCTAGATGTCTCTCTTGCCCTAATGGAAGAAAATATGGAAAAGGCAGGAGTAGCAAAATACTTGGTATGTGGTCTTGGATAGAAACATGTTTGTGCAACACTCCTCTGTCTTCATCTCCCCAGCTAGATTAGAGTGGGATTTGCCCCTTCTGTTGTGGTGAAGAAACGTGGCATAACCATTCTTGTTGTCTTCCACTGATGCGAGTTAATCGTGCTTTCAGTTGGGCCAGGCTGTAAGCAGGACAGAGCAAGGATTATATCTGGGAGCAGGAGGAGAACAGTAGGTGATGAGTGAGGTTAAGAGCAAAACTGCTGCTGAAGAGCACCTCTGCGTGCTTTCACAGTCTCATTAGCTCCATGGTTGGAGCCTAATTAGTGTTTGGTCCACTGTTCTGTGCTCTTTTAAAGAGCAAAGTCCGGGAACATCAATGGAACTTTAGGTTTTCAGTACCTTTACAAATCAGGCCTTTAACCATAAGAATGGAAAAAAAGGGGAAAATGAAAGGATTTATTTTTTCTCCTTTTCTCCCTACACCTCTGCAATTCACATGGCTGTTTGTCTCCTCACTTGCAATAACATGCCCAGCTGTATTCTTGCATAACAGGATCCTCAACACGTAATCCACAAGTCTGTGTGGGCTGGTAATTAGCGCTGGCCCTCGTTCAGTCCTTGGGATTCGTTCCTTAGGGCAGCAACATTAGCCCCTCAGTTAAGCATCTGCACTCCTCAAGTTTGAAACCATTTTACCTCACTGGGGCAGGCTGTGGGTCTCAGAGCCCACTGCACACCTCACTGTGTTTGTGCAGGGACCTGTTTGCTCTGTTGAGGAGGGGCAGGTGGATCTGTCCCTTCTGGACAGAAGTCAAAGCCTTGCTTTTTTTCCATGACTGGTGGTGGATTTCTGACCTGATTTAATTTTCAGTTTAACAAGAAAAGTAGTTCTAGTTCAGCCCAGGCAGTGGGAGTTTCGTGTGAAGCCTTGCTTACTGTGTTTGTGTTTTGTCAGGTGAAAGATGATACGTGTGTTGCAGGACTACTGAATTCATCTGCTACTTGCCAGGCAGGCGTTTGCTCTGGGAGGGAAGCAAAAATCAGGATGCTATTTTAGCTCTGAAATACTTTTCTTGAATGACATTCAGTCCTCGTCAGCCTTTGATGAGCAGAGAAATAATCCCTCAAGGGAGCAATGCAAGGTGCCTGGATCTGTGCTCGGGTGCTGGCAGCTCCCGGTGTGGCTGTGGGAGTGCTGGGACAGCTGCTGGCACAGCAGGCACTGCAGACATCACCTAATGGCAGGCACTGCTTGAGAGTGAAGCACCCCACAGTACTGAAATGTATCTGAGCTTAAACAAAAAGGACTCTGAGCCCATTTCCCTGAGAGAGACCTGGTTCCTATGGAGTGGGACACGGGTCTGAGAGCCACAAACCCATCGTACATCAGGACTCAGCCCCGTTCCTGTGCCCAGGATGGAGAACCCATCTTGCAAATCAGTGAATTACAAAACCAGTGCTGGTAGGTGGTGGCTCCAGAAATAGATACAGTCATAGCACGTAACGCTCCCTGATAGCTGAAATAAAAAGAATTAAACTGTACAAAAGTGTGCTTTAATTGCTAACTCTCTCCTGTCTGCTTAAATCACTAGAAATAAAGGTCTCCTCTTTAGTGATGAGCAGTTCCAGGCAGAACAGACGTGATGGGGGAAACATGTTTGGAATAAATACTGATGTGAATGACACTTATTAGCTACAGTGTGGCATATTTATTTCTCTGTAGTTAGCATAATAGCACAGCTTGAAATGAGAAGGGTTCTTTACTCGTGTCTCTGTGTGCCTGCGTAAAAATAACAATGGGTTGTTACGGGCAGAATGCAGATGGCTCTCCTGTCTCCGCAATTAGCACCGGCGTTTGGATGGTGTCAGTCGCTGTGGGAGGCCAGCGAGTGGCCCAGGCAGGGCTGTGCTTTGAGAAAACCTTCCCTTCCTCGTGTCAAACAGGAGACAAGTGAGACACCGGCACCAGAGCCCGAATGGCTCTTCTCCCCCATCTCCGTGCCTGAAAGTTGCCTGCCTGCGGTGGCTTTGCTTTCCTTTTGGGTGCTGCAGAGCTCCTGTGAGGGCAAAACACCCTCTGCCATCCCCCCTGGGATTCCTGGCGCTCTGGCCACAGCCAACAGCCTTACACTGGAGCTGTGGCTGGAGCAGGAGGAGAGTGGAAACATTCTGATTATCTCACAGGAATTCAACCCCAGACATGAGGGTGACTGGGTGAAAGCTTTATTGTCTCCTGAGGAGCTGGGAGGGGATAAGGTTGGCTGCTGGAATGTGCAGGTTACCTGCCCTCCTGCTGATGGGAACCTGCTCATCAGTCTTGTCTTGCTTTTCTGTTCCAGGTGCTTTCAGGTCATGAGGCACTTCAAATGAGAAGCCAAGGTGGGCTGTGAATCTCAGGTGAGCTGTGAATGCTGAGTACTGTCTCAGGAGCCATCTCACAAGCCTTTTTGTTGAGGGGCATAATTATGCTGTGGCAAAGTATTTACTTGCCATGTATTTGTACCGTACTCTTCAATTGCTGAAATGTAAGATGAAAAACGTGGGAGTAACAAACTTTCTGCTCTAAGTCTGCTTGATTGAGTGCTTGGTTCAGAAACACCTTAAAAGTGCCAGGCCAGAGCTTGAAATATCTCATTACCAGGTGTCAGGCTGCTTATAACTTCTACTCTGGGATTGTTGAGGGCTCTTTTTTCCTGTTGGTCTTTTAATGAAAATGCCAAAGGGGGAAAAACTATTACAAAAAATAAAAAATGCTGCTTTGATTGAAAATAAAAACGCTGAGCCAGCAGCAGCTTTCAGCAGTGCTTGCTTGCATCACCCTGACTATATATTATTTCACAAGCCTGTGGGATGTTGTACAGTCTGAGGGTCTGGTACGGGCTGCTGGCTTTTGGTGTGCTGGGAGGTATTGCAGAGCTGAGAGATGAGCAGGTTACTAATGTCAACTGAGGGATCTGACAAGGTAGGGAGGCAAAAACTCAGAAGCTGAGGTTACAGCACTGCCTTGGCTGAAGTCAGACAAGTGTCCCCTGTAAGGCATGGCCAGCATGGCCAGCTGAGAGTTCAAAGACCTTGTTGGATCTTTTAAGGCTGCTGGTGACCTGTGACAGCATGGGAACACTCTTTTGATGCTCTTGCCTTCTTTTACAGGGTTGTCTCCTCTCCTAGCTTTGGGTGCTAGAACAGTAAGTGACATGAAGGAGCTTATGGCATTGCCAGGCTCTGTATAATGTGTGTGTAGGAGCAGAGAGGCCAGTGTGGACCTGTGAAAAGTGACTGAAGAAGCAGCCAAGAACTGGTGGTCTGAAGCATGAGTAGGCAACAATGGTGCTGGGAAGGAAATATGGGGAAGGCTCAGCTGCTGAAGAGGCTGGGGAGGGTATATCTCCTCTGCCTGAAAGGAGGTACTTCTCTGGAGACCTCTGTCATAGCTGGAGATTTGTGTGGCCCCTTAATAAGCCTCCTGTCATGGAAGAGATGATGCTCCAGAAGGGCAATCTTGGCCAGGTCCAGCTCGTACTGTCTTTGTGGGACATCAGTGTCTTTAGTGCTGGACTTCAGCAGTGCTTCCCTGCTGCCTGGGCATCTCCCAGTGGGGTGGAGGACCTCCATTTCCTGCTGGAGAAGGTGCTGTCAAGGATGGAGGTGTCACAGCTTGTACACCAGCACTCAGATGTGCTGGCTGCTGGGAAGCCTGTGATCCCCTTGCTGTCTGTCAGTGAGCTGTGCCTGGGACATACAGACAGGTGCCCAAAGACACTGCAGTACCACTGGGAGAGGTCACAGTGCCCCAGAGCAGCCTGTGTGTGTGTGGGGTTCCTGTGGTCCTCTCCAAGGTTCAACTGATTGTTCCCTCAGGCCTGCTGGAGGCTGCAGTCCCCTCCTTGTAGGAATGCTGGCACTTTCCACAGCAGGGAAAGGGAAACTTGGAGACATGGCAAACAATTTGCAACACTTAAAGCTGCACGAAAAGCATTTCGCATGGAAAATCAGACAGAGCAGGAAAAGCAGCATTTACCATCAATATAATGCAGCTGAAATCTCTTTCTTAGAGATAATAATCTCTGACTCCAGCAGTAAAAGTAAAGGACAAAAACTGGAAGAAGCCAGAAAACACGGTCGTGGGAGTGAATCTTGGTGAAATGAAAATTAAAAACACAATGAAAAGCATAGAATTGCCTTAAGTAAAAACAGCCGCCTGCCTAGAACAACAACTGAGATTATATGGGAAGCACATGGGGGTGTGGGGAGCTGGGCTGAGCGTGGGGCTGCAGCAGGGCTGGTGCTGTGCCAGCACTTGGCTGGGAGGGAAGGGAGGGGAAAGAGCCCTTGCCCAGACTTGAGAAAGATTGAGATTTCAGGTTTCCCTCGCCGTCCAGGAGACATTCAGGTCCTTGCCTTCAGCACCCGTTCTGAAGGATAAGGCAATTCATGGTCTGTCTGAAGGATAGTGGCTGATCCTGGCTCCTGCCTGGTGAAGATCATCCCTGAACTGCTGGCCTTTAAGGGACAGCATGTGCTGAACTGGCCTTCCTCAGCAAATCTTGCTGAGCCTCACGTTTAAAGGTCTGTGCAAGCCGGGCCTCATCCAGAGCTCGAACAATTGAAGGGAAGATTTCCACTGGCACAGATCCAACGCCCACCAGGCTCTGATGGCTCAGAGAGGCAGCTCTGCCAGCTGGACTGATTTGAGAGCAGCCCATGGAGGTCATTATTGTCCCTGCAGTGTGGGAGCACGGGACTTATGCAAATCAGAGCCACAAAACTGGGATCTTAATGCTGTTTCCCACTTCATTTAAAAATAGGTATCACTTTTTGAGTGCTACAGGAGATGCACAGCCTTTTATTAAAGGGTGTCAATGTATGGTGTGAATACCTATGTCTTCTGACTGTTTCAGGCTGACCTTGATGGATTTGTTACGCTAAGTGTCATAAAAATCAAACTGCTAAATTAACTATCTGCTATTTCCCACAACACCAAGGAAGCACCTGGGGCCCTTTTGCTCCTGGTAGACAATGGCTCACAGAGGCTTATGCAACTCCTGCTCTGCTGGTGGCTGCTCTCTTCCAGAGCTGGCACGGTATTTTTAGATGCAAAGGAGAAGTGTCTCCTAACTATATGCTAATCACATTTTCAAAGCTTCAGCTGATATTAAAATGATTCAGCCGTGTCCTGAATTCACATACTTTTGTTTGTTGCCTTTTGTATGCTCTGTGTAGCTTTTCATATGACTGTGCCTATTTTCAACCAAAATCATGGTTTGTGAACTGCCGTATGACAAAGGATGTTTTTATCCTTTTTTGAAGATCTTTTGAGTTATCCTTAGCCCCAGCTATCTGAAATACAGACTCATGCATATATATTCTCTCTGCAGGCAAAGAACAGAGGCAGGAATAGACTTTACAGCTGTGATTCTCAAATTTTATTAAAGGGCTGCCTGACCTTCAAGGGGAGAAGAAAGTATTTGGGAACCATATCTGATGCTGCCACCCTGATATTCATTTATGGCCAAATAACTTCTTGATAGGATTTTTTTTTTATTAGTTTTGCTTGCCCTTTTGGCTACCCTCTTGCCTGATGTGAATGTGCTCAATAAATGTCTGTCTCTGTCTGGTGTCTCCCAGAGGCCCCTCGGGCACACACTGAACACAGGTCTGCAGCCCTCATGGCCTCTGCCCCATTGATCTGATGTGGTGTCTGCTAAGCTGAGCAAAACAGTCACTTCTCTTCAGATGGTCTGGTGAAACCAGTCCTTTTCTTAGCAAAAAAGATGCTGCATACTCAGCCCAGCTCATTGTCTGGTTCTGAAGATGTATTCTGAAATTCAGTCCAGTGCAGAATAAATTCACCATGTACTGATACAAGAGATTGCCACAGGTTTTCCTGGTGAGGACCCCAGCTCAGAGCAGGATCCTGGCTGATGGGGCCATTGGGAATGAAGGAGGAGAGCTGGAAAGGCCCAGCTGGGCTTCATTGGTGTTTCCAGACCCAGCTGAAGGAGCAGAGGAGGGCTCTCAGCTGGGCAAGGGGAGCAGCTCTCTGCAGAGGGGGCTGGTGTTTTGGGGATCTCCATGCAGGATGGCAGTTCCAAAGCCAGGTCTTTTTGTGGCTAAGCCGTGCCCGAGTTTGCAGTTCCCCAAGGTCACAAGGGCTGCTGCCTTCCTGGGCCCTGTGGCAGAGGGACCAGGGTGGTGGCACTGGGCCCCTCTCAGGGATTTTGGGATCTTTGCCCTTGCCATGCTGCTCTCCTGATGCCTGTGGGCTCAGAGGGGCCAGGCATGGCTGCAGCATCGATCCCTCTGGCTGCCTGGACCCCCAGTCCTGCCCAGCTGGCTCGGTCCCATGCTGGGGTGGGGGGAGCTGGAGCCCGACTCCCACATTCCCACAGCCCCACATTCCCACTGTCCCAGCTCCTGCTGCTCTGCAGCCACCAAGCCCCTCTGGCTTTCAGCTGTCCTCTCCTGCCCAGCCATGCGGGCTGGCCCAGCATCCCTGGAGGGAGAGAAAGCGCCTGGAACTGCATCAAGGTAAGGCAAAGGTGTCATTCTGAGAGAAACTCATCCCGTGTAATTGAAGCCCCGAGGGAATGGCTGGTGCTGGTGGAGGGCTTGTGCTGTGCCCCCTCTCTTCTTCCCCTCCGCCTCTTTAATCCCCATCTCGCTTGGATTCAACTTTTTATCCTGAATCTTGAAGGGCCAGCGCAAAACGCTTCCACAGTTCAGGAAGCTGCCCAGATTTGCATTTAGCATATTTAAATATTTAACATATTTAGGGGTGAATTAAAGCAAAGTGATACAAAATTGGGAACAGACCAAAGAATAAGCATATGTGTGCATGTATGAAGGAATAAAGGCGATGCGTGCAGATACACATGGGAAAGAAGACAGAGCCTGGTCCCTCTTTGTTGTCCTATCAAGCACACTGTGACTAATGGTGAAAAATCCCCCCCTTCCCTCCCCAGTACCATAATAGAAGAAAAAACCTAATTGTCATCTGCCACCCACTGTTTGTAAAGCAGCTTCTCTTAAATAGTTCTTACGTATTGAGTTCAGCTGTCAAAAGGAGCTGCGTTTTTCATGGTCTGCAAAATTCATTTCAGTATGAACGCAGCTCGATGCAAAGGTCACCCCATCAAAAATGTTTCCCTCAGTAGTGAGTATAATGGCAAAACCGAGCATTTTGCAGTCTATTCTCACCATTTTACTTGGTATTTCTTAAATGGTAGACAGCTGGAGATTAAATTCCCTTTGATGGGCAGAATTTGAGGGAAAATGTTCTGTAGTATACTTTGGGTTTCCCCCTCCTGTCTGCCATGCTGTGTGGTATGGGCTCTTAATAGGCTACTTATGACAGGTAGTATGAGCCGTAAAAATAGCAGGAGACAGAGGAAAATTGCCTATTGTTTTTTAGATTGGCTATCATTCCTTAGGATATTAGTATGTGTTCCTGTGTGTGCTAGTGTTTTAATGGTAGTTTGGTTTCTGAATGCTTAAATTACTCTCCCTGTCAGTGTTTCCATTTACTTGGCACATTCAAAAATGAAAAGGCTTTTGGAGCCAGCCTGCAGTGTGAGGGAGACCACAACGCCTGTACAGATCACTACAAGCAGGGGTCACACAGCAGAGAGAGGGAGGGTTCCTGATAACATTTCCACAGGAGTTGGGGTAAGGCACTTTGAAGTTATAATTACAGGTGTGTTCATGCAGGGGTGCCTGCTCTGTGTGTGTGCTCTCAGACCTGCTTGTAGCATAACCTGGTGGGGAAACAAAAGACATGGTCAGACTGTCTCCTGCCAGGCATCTCAAAGTGGGTGTTACATCTTCAGGATGTAACTTGCATGTTTCACCTACATGTTTACATATCTTTGCTGTGTTATTGAGTTGTGGAGGGGAAGTTTGGAGAAGGCTTTATTTGCCCCTAGAGGAAATGGTTTCTGCTGTTGTGCTGCCTGCATTAACCCCTGGTGACCCTTGTCCAAACGACTGCATGCAGACAGCGAAAACAGTGGCTCTGCATCAGCTCCTACCAAATACTTGTCAAGTGATCTTCCAGTAATGGCAAAGGGAAGCTCAGGATAGCTGAGAATGCAACAGACATAATTTCGTCGGTAGTTGGATTTTGTGCACTGGTTGAGGCTTCACTCTGCTTATAGGCACGGAGATCTTAAAGAAAAAAAAAATAAAATAAAAGGAAAGAAAAGAAAAGCACAAATGGTGCTAAACCTGCCATTAAAGGCAGCCTTTAGGAGAAGTTTCATATTGCAACAGTGGCTGATGATCAAGCTGGAGGACTCAACAGTGGTGGTAGGTCACCCTCAGCAGACAAGAGGTTGTATTGGCTTGAGGAGAGATGAGTGTGTCAGTCTGCAGGAAGAACCAGGGTTTGCCTCAGTGAAGGTAATGCAGTGTCACAGTAGTGTCCTGGTGTGGTGACACAGGCAGATCAGGGTGTTAACAACAGTTTGAAGATCTGAAATGTCAGCCTTCAGCAGGGGCCCTGGATGCAGATGGAAACTGGAGCACCTGAATCATTAGCCCAGGCTGTACTGTTGGATTTGTTACTGAGTAGTGGTAACGGGTGGAAATGTTGTTGGACCTGGTTCTGAGCCAGCAGAGTCGGCTGTGATAATGCCAACCACACCTTACTTGAAGGAGGTGCTACCCAGTACACCCCTAACAAATTTTCTGGTGGCACATGCATTGCTTTTTCTCATCCACTCATTAGGACAGAAAATTTCAAGTCTCTCCAGGCCTTATTCTTCTCTTAAGTGTTAATTTCCCATTTTTAAAGGACAATTGTACCATATGTAAAAGATTTTAGTTACAAGTGTGCTCTGAATGCAGCAAAACCTGCTTTGTTCTGTTGTGCTGGCAAAAATGTCTTGACAGGGACGGGTGTCGAAGCCCCAGGCTGAATTAACTGGCCTGAAATTAGGCAGAGGATGTTTTGCAAGGGTGTTCCAGCTGGGGAAAACCACACAGTCTGGTCTCTTCTTGCTTCTATGCTGCTGTGCAGTCCAGAGAGCTCCTTTGTTTTAAGTTGTGTTGTTCATGTCCAAGTGACAGGGGTGAAGGAGTCTTTGTCTCTGGGCCCCTCTGCAGGTGACAATGCCACGAGGTGGCACTGGCCACCAAATAATGTCTGGCCAGAAGCACAAGGTCCAGACAGTGCATTTGTCCAGCTCTTTACTCTCTGATTTAAGGGTAGGAGCACAGTCCAGACCCTAAATGCCAGCCAAAGCACTGCTCTAGCTTATACTTGTCCTTTGACTTTCAAGTAGACTCAAATGGACGTTTCTCTATTCCCATGTTGTTTGAGCACCTCAGCAAAGTCAGTCAGGGTGAGACACCAAATTCTTGATGGTCTGTGCATTGCTTTACTGTGTGCACATTTCCAGAGCCTTACTGCCTGTCACTGGGGCTGGTAGATACAGTGTGCCTTGGACTTCTGTAGGCAAACCTACCATTTCAGGTTCCTCTCTGTAAAATGGATTTTGCTTCATCCAGCAGGGGTGATGTGAGGATATGTTTGTTGATAGTCTTGGGGTCCTTATCTATTTTTGGGCCTGAATGGCAAATTCTTTCTGTCAAAGCATACTCATAATTAAACTGGTCTGTTTATCCCTGAGTTCAGACAGGCTTATTATTGCTTTTTTCTAATCTTGATCTAACAAGTTGTGCAATGTGGTCTGCCACACATCTGGTGCTTCATGCCTGCTGGGGAGGGTGGACACCTGGTGCCAGAGGGAGAGTAGTGGAGTGGAAACAGTGGCCTCACTGGGAGTTTCCTCTGAAGGTAAAACCCCTGCGTAGCTATTTGTGAAACGCTGCTGTTGAAGCATCAGCGCGGGTGGGTTTGTCAAGCAGGAGACACTGTAAAAGCAAATAACTACAAGCTGGCAAGTGCTTAATGAGGATCCTTGAGTTGTGACAGGTGAAGTCATCTGGCAGCAACCGTGGCTGCACTGCTGTGTCACACAGTGGTGGTCGCTCAAGGGAGACATTTGTGCAGTGTACACGTGTTGCTGCTCCTCGGTGCAAGACGGGCTGTTTCTGTCACGTCTTGAGGGCCAGATAGAAAATTGACACACGTGGCCATGTGCAAGGACCATGACTGGTTCTGTTCTCCTGAAATTGAAGGGAGACAGGGGAATGTCCTCTTGTGAACAGAGTTTGGTAGGAAGGGGAAGCAACCGGCCGCCTGAGCACTGCAGCTGCCAGCGTGGACACTTGAGCCTTTGCAATACGTAAATCATGGAAAATGTGTGTGATTTCTCATTGTGTCGAAGTCAGAAAGTCCTGACCCAGCTGGAGGAAAACAACAATTTGAACAGAGATGTCATCAAGCAAGATGTTCCAGCTCGTTAGAAAACAACTTACTGTATGCTTGAAAGGCGCCTGCAATGCATAAAAAGAAACGGCTCACTCTTGCTCTGGAAAATCAAAAGCAGAATAGGCAGATATGACCTCATCTCTTCATGCTGGAAAACTGTTGTCCTTAATTTGATGTTCTTGCCATCATAAAGTGGTTACTGGGAAGTCAGTGAACTAGAAGCAAGTATAATTGTGGCTCAATTGCTTATCTAGTTGAGCAAAGTCTCTTGGTTGGAAATATGTATAATGACTGGCAAAACAATTGAACAAGCAATATTGTCCCTCTTTTTTCATTGGCCTCTTCCAGGTGTCTGGAAGGCTTGGGAGGGAAGAATTTGAAGTGAACTGTGTTGCTTGACCCTTGCATTGATGACAACTATGGTCATGCCATTCAGAGTACAGACTTCTGCTCTGGTGCCACTCAGTTCATTCGGGAAACACAGTCCCAGTGTTTAGGAAAATGAGCCAGTCCCACGATGCAGGCACAGTGTACATTTTGGGGATGACATAAGTGATCTAACAATAGATGGCACAGATGTTTATATCTCTCTGTCCTCCCCTTATGCTAGTGCAGGGTACTGGGCTTTTGCTGTGACTGCAGAGCTGGGACAGACTTGCAGGTGAGGTTTGCATCCTACTGGCAGGGCAGATCACCCCTCTGAGGTGTTTAGAGGTATTTTAACCTGAATATGGCCTTTGGGAGATGACTCTTTCATGAGCAAAGACAGCTAGGCCCAGCAACTCTGGGACCACAACCATTTCCAGAGAGTGCATCTAATGACAGAGATGTTCCTAAGAAGAGGAGAGAGTGGTGGCAGTGGCTGGAGAGACCTGCAGTCTGTATGACTAGCTGTCATGGGCTTCACTTAGTAGTGCTTAAATATCCCTTTTTCTTCAACAAATTCCACAGTTCTAAAAATAAAAACAGGATCTGTATGTTTAGTATAAGAGCTCAGAAGGTCTGAGCATGGTCTGGAGGTCCCCAGGTTCCTGTAGGCTCTGCCAGGGGAGTGAGAGCCAAGCCCTGGTTAGGGAAGATGCTCCTTGGCTTCAGGCTATTGTTTCACAGCAGGACACATGTAAGGAAAAGGCCCTCAGCCCTGAGACAGGCCATGTGGCAAGGGACCACTGCAATATGGGTATTTGACACGCTTGGATGTGCAGGGATAGATGAAGCAGACCAAAGTATATCACCCAACAGTGATACACCTCCCGGTAGGGAAGTCTACCACTTCCCCAGGGAAGCTATTCCAATGGCTTAATTACTCTCAGTGCTGGGAAACAAGCATTCATTTCAAAGCTGGATTTCTTTGACATTGCTTTCTGCCCACTGGGTCCTATTGCATGAGGCTCACTCCTGGCTAGCTCTTCCCTGCACAAGTACCTGTGAGTATCAGTTGAGTTGTCCCTTAGTTTTATTTGGACACATTAAATTCCCTATGTCTGTCTCTGCAGGAATTGTTCTCCAGGCACTGGTTTCCTTTCAGGACCCATATAAACTCATTTCCATGTCTTCCTGTTCTCTGAGGGCTGACTCTGGTCTGGACACAGTTCTCAGGACTTAGGTCTATGTATAAAGTTAAGGTCACTTCCATGCTGCCTGGCTCTTCAGTCATGCAAGAATGGCATCAGCACTGCAGAGACCCTCACTTTCTTCTCTGTATCCTTGTTTTCTGTCTTGTAAACACAACATTGCCTATTGCCTCCCAGATCTAAAGCCTTGCATTGTGTTCTGCAGCAGTAAGCCTACAAGGCCAGTGCTCACCTCTGCAGGCAGCACAGCAGGTCTGATTGGGAGCTGGGGCTTTGTGGGTCTCGTGGGTATTGGCACAGCCTGCCAGGCTGTTTTCTACCAGGTCTGTTGTCTGTGTGTTACTGGCACTCATAGAAAAGGGAAAGTTCCCCCTCTGACCTCTATTTCACAACAATTTGCTTCGCAACTTAATTGGTGTTTGTCAACATTAGAAATTTTCAGCTAGAAAATGCATTTGGACTTGGCTGGATTTCAGCAAAGTGGGGAAACAGGAACTGCTGTCACTGCTTTTGCTGGGAAGTCAAGGGAAAGGTGGGGATGGGAATGTGGGGGGGAAGCTGGGTCTGATGCCCACCATGAAGGTATGAGATGGTTTGTTTTAGGTGTATGAGCTTTTATAGTCAGACAAGAGCTACTGAATGTGGTTCAAAGCAACCATCTGCTGTGGGCAGGCTGTGCTGTGGTCCAGGAGAGCCACCTCTGTTTTTGGTGAATATTCTCCTTTACTACGAACTCTGTTTTACTTGGCCACTTACCACAAGAATTGGTTAACCTCTTGCAAACTCTCAGAAAGTGGGCAGCATCACCAGGAGTTGATGTTTAATTAAAGGCTAAATTCAGGTGTCAGCTCCCCTGTGCAGTGTAATCCACATGAGCAAAATCTAAGAGGACTGGAGGATGCCAGATACTGCCTGCAAGACCCAGTTTGCAGATCAGAATAGTAAATGTCTGAAGTAATGAAACAGTGATGGAATGAAATGTAGGTCTTGTTCTTCCCACCTGTTCTGCATCTCTAGTCTGCAGTGTGTAAGTCTCACTAAAGCTTCTGGGATTTCAATGCAGTCCTTGGGCATGTGCTCAGTTTCTAATTTCTCACGTTTAGAAGGGACTCAAATGTGAGGTCTTTTGGCAGGAACAAAAAGCACAGAAATCCAAATCAGAGGGCAGGGTATCTTTTCTTTTACAGAGTTTATGTTTTCCTGTTTAATGCAAATATTTGGCCATGACACCCTGCTTGAGGACAAATGAAGTGATTGCTCCCAGTGGCTATGCTGATTTTCTCGTTTGTGTCTGCTGCTATAATGGCAGGCAGATTAAAAAAAATAAAAAAAATGACAGATGATTGGGTAGGGAAGGGATGTTAAATGTTGTGGAGAGCATGGAAACCCTGTGTCAGCCCAGAGCTTGTAAAGGGAAAACCATCACTTGGCAGAGACAGCTTAATAGGCTTGTAAAGTCTGGCACCATCAAAACCACGATTTGGGTTTTATCAAAGCATGGCAGTGGAGCCTTGAGAAATGACAGCTGTATTATCTGTCTTCAGATCATTCTGAGAGCAACATCAGGAACAGGCTGGAAACAGTTCAGGAAATAATTTTATATTGAGGGTTTGCTGGGGGCAGATATATATATATAAGGAAAATTGAAATGAAAGAATTAATAACAGTATCAATAACCTTCCTACAACAGCTATCAGGCATGACATGAAAATGACTTGAAAGTTGTCATCTACTGTGTATTTTATTCCCATCAGGAAGGGTTTGAGGGATGAGAGGAGAATCCAAACAAGGCAATTAGAAGACTGGAGTGTGTTGGGGGAAAGAGGTGTACAGAACCTTTCAATGCAATTTCCCCTGCCAGACACAGGGACTGGACCAGTTTCTGATGTTGTGGAGCAAATATTGGAGCGAGCAGATTCAGGGAGTGACAGCAGTGACTGCAGTGTCAGCTGCTGTGCACAAGGGTGGTCTGTGCAAGATGTTGATCGCTGTAGTAAAAGATAGAATGCAGCTCTTCCTGGAAGTAGATCCTAGGGGCTGAAGATTCTAGCTAGGGTTTCTCACTCACCACCAAAATGATTTAAATTCATCACTGAAGTCATTGCCAAGTTTTCCAGTACTTTTTCTGGGCTGTAGACCAATCCTGGTTAGTGCAGTCCAGTTTGTGTGGGTGTAGGGGACGGTAAAATGTCCTACTTTTTTTTCTATCACTGTATGTTGACTCCGAGCCATTTGTGCTCAGTTCTTTTGCTCCAGGATGACTCGACTCACAGCCAGGAGTTCAATGTACTTGTCTCAAGCTTTGGGACTCTAGACCCAAACTGAAACTATCCACAGTTACTGGAAAAGAGAGCCCAGCACGTAGGTTAAACCACTTATAAATAATGGCATGACTGAGGCAGCCAAGCTCTATTTCTGCAAGTGACATAGTCACCTAAGCAATGAAACCACACTGGAAATGTTCCCCTTCCTGCTGTACAAATGCTTTTCAGACATTACCTAAGCCATGAGGCTGTGATGGGACAGACTACTGTGATCCCAGTTTGCCAGTTCCAAGTCATTCTTGTGTAGAGAAGAAGGGACTCAATTTTCAGATTTTCCCAGAGACAGCGAGTTTCTATTGCAGTTTATGTTCAAATCATGCAGAATTGACATTGTTTTTTGACCTATATTTAGGTATATTTTTGCTATGTGGCTAGGCAAACTCATGGTGTTTCCAAGGGGAAAGGGAAAAAGTGAAGCTTGCAGTCTTCATTTTCTGAATTAGCAATTGTATGTTTGACAGAAGCTAATGAAGAAACCACTTGCATGAATGTATGGTGAATGCTGAGGTGCAGACTCAGTTGCACAGTACTGAGAATACAATAGTCTTTTTATACAGAGGAGAAAAATGGTATGAGATGAGCAAGCTGGTCCTTGCTAGTGATTTTAGGAAGCTGGTCATCGCTTTCTCTTTTGCTCGCAGAGCAGTCTCTCCAAAATTAATTGGCTACTCCTTTGTAGTGGAGACAGATAAAAATAAAGAGGTTTATGCTTTCAGATGGAGCACAGGCACAGAGCTGCAGAGCAGGTACTGTCTCTGCTGCCAAGCAGCTGGAAGTTGCTGGGGAAGCAGTTTGGCAGCTGGAGGAAGGTTGGCTGCCTGGCTGCAGCTCAGTCCCATCCTGCACTGGTGACAGCACCATGTGCTGCTCAGCTCCAGCCTTGGTCCATGTGTGGAAGTCTCTGACGTGCTGGTGCTCAGAGCTCTGAAGTGCACAGGCCGTGATCTCTGAAGCCAGAGGATATTCGTGCTGCTGGTGAGATAGAGTTGCTCACAGAGGGAATGTGCTGTTCTAAAGCAGAACAGGGTCTTCTCTGCCTTCTCTATTTCTGCTCCTGTCAACTTGGCACAGAGGAGAAAATGCCTTTTAAGGGGAAAGAAGTCAGCATATTCACTGGTCATAGTGTTTGGTGGGTTATTTGCCAAAATAAGCTATGTATGCCCAGAGTAAGAAAAGACCACCATGGCACCGAGTCTGTGATTCTAGGTCCTTTCTCCCTTTGAACATTTGCTTTTCTTCTGCAATCTGTAGTTGGTTGGGATTTATTCAAAGATCAAAGACAGATCCAGTCTTTATAGCATTCATGCCTCTGCCATTCAGTTTATGCAGATATTAATGAGGTGTGTTTTATATGGCCTGACATTCATGCCTTTCTGTTCACCCTAACGAGACTGTTCTGCTGTCCCTCTTGTTTTAATAAGTAACAGAGTCTCCAAGATCAAGTTCTGAAAAGATCTTTTTTCACTTCAGGATTATCAGGAGCAAAACTAGGAATGATAATTTTAACAGATGTAAAACACCAGGGTCTTGTGTCTGATGCCTTCAAAGCAGTGCATTCTCCTCTGCTTCGCCTCCTCTGTATTATCACAGGTTTCAGGATAACACATACATTTCTTGCCCTTTTATCTCCCTAATTGTTTTCACAAGTTCATTAATGATTTTGCAAAAGCTGTAGTGAAACTAAATGACATGCTCATAAAACCTTTAAAGGAGAATATACCCGTCTGGTGATGGGAAAAGTCTCATTAGTCTTTTGAAATTGCTCCCAGCAGGTTTTTCTGCAGATTCAAACTTGTTAGGTGCATAAATATGCTTCTCTAATTCAATCGGCTGTGCTGATTGTGTGACAACTGAAGTTTGCTCTGCTTTTAAGTAGCCACTAAAATCACCTTTCTAAAGCAGATCTGAGAGCCAGAAGCAGGCTGAATTCTCAGGTTTTTTTGTTTTAAATCTGTGGAAGTTCTTGGGCTACTGATGTCACCTGTGCTTTGTTTCCAAGAAAATCCTGCTCTTTGGAGAACACGGGATTTCTCTCGGAGCTGGGAATATTGAGATGGTGATACAGCATCTGCAATATATCTTCAGTCCAGGGTTTAAGATGGTGTGGGATTCGTGCTGGGACAAGGACTGAATTATGTGGGTTTAATCTCAAAGTGATAAGTGAGCTCCTTTGTGGTCTCTGCAGGTGATTTGTTCTGACGTGTGCAGGGCAGAGAGAAGAGCTGGGTACAAAGGGAGGCAGCTGCAGCACCTGTAGGGAAATGTGCAGCATGTCCCATGGGAGACAGTCCAAACCTCAGCCAGCTGGGCCAGGGTCATGACTGGCCTCACCAAAGAGGTTAAAGAAATTGGTATTTCTCAGTGGTGTGCATGGAGTAGTGATGGGAAGGAGGGCCTGATAGAACAGTGTCTCAGCTCAACAGGAGGTGGAGGGCTGGCCTCAGCTGAAGAGGAGGAGGAGAAGGAGGGGGAAGGCTGAAGGCAGAGCAGGGTGGGTGTCTGGGTGTGGATGAGCCGAGGGGAACTGAGGCCAGAAGGCTCAGTGCCTCTGCAAAGTGCTGGGGACATCCTGAACTGCTGGAACAGCACATTTCCAACCTCCCTTAACTCAAATCTGTTCTTTCTGTGCTGAGATAAAGAATGAAAATGATTTTCAAGTCTTGAGAGTGCTTTCCTTTGAGCTCATTTAGATGAGGATATTTCTACTACACAAACCTTAATTGAAGTATTTGATTTCATTTTTCTATGTGGAGTTAATTTATGTTAAAATACATGTTATTTATACAATAGGAACTTAGAACTGGAGTAGGTGATTAAAACAACTGAGCAGCAGCCTCTTCTGAAATTTTAACTTTGCTAAAAGCATAATGATCCTTTGACAGGATATTCTAGTTGAGTGCTTTTGAAAGTTAAGTTAAATATAAGGATGCATTTTAGATAAGTACATTACCATGCAAGCTTTATTTTATGCCTGACACTAGAGATCTTGAAAAAATTTTGATTGATCTAGGCAAGGGATTCTAGTACAAGTTTTGGGCCTTATTGCTCAAAGTTGCCTGAATGAAGTTGAACTGTCTGGTAGTGTTACTTCAACGGGGTGAAAACCCCCTCTGGCTGTGTGCCTTGTATGTTCTGTTGTCACCTCTCCATGTGATGCCACTCAGCACCACACTGGCATTCTCACATTAGAAAGTGAGTAGGAAAACAAACCTCTTTTCCCAAGGAAGCAAAGTAAGCACATCCAAACTCAAAACTAGAAGCAAAACGGCTTTGAGTTGGGTTTGCATCACTACCAGTGATCCACAGCTTCTCGGAGCAGTGCTCAGCCTACAGCTGAGACATCCCTTTTCATAACAGTGAGCACAGCTGTTAATGTACCTGTCTTGCACAGGCCTCTCTTGAAAAGGGAATTCAGCTGTAGCTCTGTTTTTAAGGCCTCACTTTGTCTGAGACTTTGCAGAAGTTGTAAAGGTCTATTTTTGGTGGCTATAACTGACAGCTGCCATAACCTGCAGTCTGGCACAGCACTGTGTGGATCACAATAAAGTGCAGCCGTCAGCCCTGCCTAGCCCAGGAAAAGAGACACATCTGCTGATGTTTGACCTCGACTGTACTGAAAAAAAATGAGCCCTTCCTGGGGTTAATTGCTCAGCTGAGATGCCTTGGGCTGGATGCTGCCTGTGCGGGACTGTCCTGACCGTGGGCAGGCAGGGCTGTAGGTGTCCTGCACTCCTGACTGTGCTCTCAGCATCTCCTGCTGGGTGGTGGGCATGGAAAGCTGAGCTGGATGTTCCCTGAACACAGCTGGGATTCTCCTGCTCTCCAGAGCCCACTGTGCCACCTTCTCTGCCTGTGCTGCTCCCCGAGGCTGCCCCGAGAGGGACAGAGAGCTGTGGCTGTGCTCAGGCTCGAGCATCCCATGTCAGTTTTACCAGCTGGATGGTCTCCAATTGTTTTACAGTTTCTCTGGGATCAGAGATTAAAAACTCAGTGTTTTTCCAGAAGGGAGGTTACAGGGAAGTACTGGTTTCTGCAAGTCTCCCAAACTGGATTTTTCTGGGGGTTGTCTGAAACTGCAGAAACAGGATTCTAAGTTTTCATTTTAAAATATGTTTGACAAATCTGCTTGATTCTGCAATAAAGCATTCAGGATAAGTGATGACACTCCTGAAAGCTTGTTGGTGTTGTTGTTTGTTTGTTTGTGGAAAATGTTGGAATCTTGACCTGACTTTTTGGGATTAACTGGGGAAGAGCAAAAATCTTTCTTTCTCTCTTTTTCCCCCCCTCCAGGACAGAAACTTTCCCCAGACAAATCCTTTGACCCCGCATTATCTGAAAGTCACAATTTCCAGTCACTCATGATGGTGTGTATTTTAGTCACTTTTTAGTGCCTAGCTTTAATTTATTATTTTCAGTTTCTATACCAGGGGAAATTTCTCCTTTCTGACAGTGTAGCTGTGTGTCACATTTCTGTGTGCAAACTGTTCTGAAACCTTTGCATGGGAGGTACAGCTTAGTGGAAAGTCCTTCTGTTACACATGAGAAATTAACTTGCAATTAATTAAGTTGTTGGATGAATTCCTCCTTTGTTCTGTCTGAAAATGGCCTGTGAGCAGATTGCTAAATTCTCAAAAAATTCATTGCAACAAATTGTTTGTGAATTTCTTCCCTGGATAATTCCTGGTCTGACCAGAACAAACAGTTCACAATGTGCAGGTGGAATTCATGATTTCTTAATTTCTTGAGTGGGTAATATATATGGAACAAGGTTTCCCAGTCAGTGTGAACTGCAGGTAGCATAGGATATGACTGAATATTTGCTTTTAATCTGTCCTTTATTACCAGGATGTTGGGTTGTGACCTCAGTTTTCATTATTTTGAGGGACTGAGCTAAAGCAATAGGGGAGTGGGGAGTTTAAACTTTTTTTGATATTTGCAGAGGGCAGGTGCCTGTCTGCAAGGAGGGGCCATGTACTGGGATTTTAGGAGGGTGGGAGTAGTCCCTGTAAATAGGTAATTTTAAAACTGCCGAATATTATAAGTGGAAGGAAAAAAAAATTGTGGACAGTGCTTTGGTGGAAGAGAGCAAAAAGAGCAAATGAGAATTGCTGTGGCTGGGATCTGGGGATCTGAGGTATGAGGCAGCCTAAGGACAAGGAGCTGGATGGGAAACCAGGACAGACTGGCCACGTAGCTCGTGTCTGGTAGTGCTGGTAGAGGTTGTGTGGCAGAGCACTTGATTGCCAAGTCATCACCCAGCCTGTCCAGCTAGTAAATATTACAGGAGCTGAAAAAACGAATGGGAGCATAGCAGAAAATGTCACTGACTGTGCCAGCAGCTGAAAAGGGCTGGACTCAACAGCGTGACACTGGCAGCCCTGTCTGTCACTGCTGCAGCCACAGCTCCTCCATGCTCCTTGCAGGCAGCTGTCAGAGAGCTCCATCTGCATTCCTTTGCTCTTGCTATTTGGAAACACCCCAGCATGTAAAAAAAGAGACGCCGGTTTTTGCTCTATTGCATTGTGTTGCTTTCTGCCTGTGGTGGTTTTGTTGCCTGACTTGGTATAAAAACTGGCAGGAGCATTTTCTCTGCTGTACTCTAAATCTTGTTTTCACAGCATTCTTCTTCTTCTTACAAAGAGTTGCATGTGGCCCTGCTAAATTCTGCCTGTGCTGGCTCACGCTCGGCCCTTCACACAGAAGTGAGCGCTGCTAATGAAGATGGAAGCGCTGGCGTTCAGACTATTGCTGCTTTGCTAGTCTCTGGTCTCAATATCTCTGCCCCCCATTAAAACCAACTCGGGAGCATATGCCACAGTGTTCACTTTGTCAAAACGTTGGCTGTCCTTCTAGATTAGTGCAGCTCCCACGTCGACTGCACTGGCATCAACAATTAGTTCATTCTGCCTCCGTTAATTAAAATAAGCTAAGAGTATTGCATGTTACCGTGGCTTTCAAAAGCATAGGGGCATACTTGTGCCTATCAGCCTGTTCCCATGGCTGATCTTTGTTGACTGATTCATGTTGTGTCTGTGTAATGGTTGCTAAATCTGGAGTGAAACAGGAGCAACAATTAGTGTAACCTGAAAGATTTCTTGCATCTCAGCTGTCTTTGGCTCAGTGGCAGCTTCTATCTGCCATCTCTCATGTGAAGGATTAAATTTAGGGAATTGTCCCCCGCTGCTTGGGTGGTGGAGTGGAGGCAGAGTCAGTAGATGGCACTGTCAGACCCCGCTGGGGAGGCTGCGGGGCAGTGCAGGTACAGCTCTGGAAGGTGTTTGGTGTTTGGACTTGGCAAATTTGCTGTAAATGACGGGTGGATCTTTTCTTCCCTTAATCTCTCCTGCCAGGGTCTGGTGGTCAGGCTGGGGAAACGTGTCGCTTGTGTTTTGATAGGGGATTCTGCTGGAAGGGTCCAGTCCCTGAAGGTGTTTTGCCACCTCTGCTCAGGCACCAGGTCAGCCAAGGCAGCTGGTGTTGGCTCCACAGAATCTTCCTCCTTGCAGTGAGGAAGAGCCTCATCCATGGGATGGAAGTTCTTCACGAGGGTCGGGGTGATGTTCTAGTTTAGATCTGTGTGAAGGTCCTCGGGGTGTCTCCAAGGGGCAGGGACCCCAAGGGTGCCGGGGGAACTGGCACAGAGGCTGCAGCTTTGGGGAGCAGGGCTGGGCTTTTCTGTGTGAGCCTGGCACATTCTGTGTGGCAGGAGCTCTCTGGTACTTCAGAATTGCAATATGGCTTTACAGAGTAGCCAGCTCTGCACTGCTGATGAGATAGCCTCATTTCCTAAGGGATGATTCCTAGAAAACTATTGAGCATTGCTGTAAAATGAGGATTTGTGGTTTAATAGTTATCACGGGAGCAGCTTTAGGAATCCCTCTGCTGCACAGTCACCATGCTGCACAGGCTTCTGTTCTCCAAGCTTTTCTTCCAGCTTCTAGAGCAGACACGGAGCTTGACATCATGTTCATCTGTCCATGTACCGTAATATTGCCAGTGACATTCAGTACTTCAGGGATTTTTGACTGCTGACATTAGGAGCAATCTCCATGGCCAGTGTGAGATACTCCTCTGTGCTAAAGAATATAAAAGAGACTATTGCATTTGATATATTGGAGTACATGAGACACAGCAGCAGTTTGTGTGATTTATTGGGTAGACAAAAATGCACCATAGCATGTTCTGTAAATACAAGCACAAACATATCATGCTACATCCCTCTGTAATTTTCCTTTACTGCTAAAGTGTCTATATTAATGAATGCAGGAATAATGGGTTATTTCAAACAATGGATTCTATGGCAAGCTACTTGGTCATTAACAAGGGAGCACATTCAATTGCCCTGACAAGGATATAGGACTTCAGATGATGGTGACATGGGACACTTAAGGGTATGGCCTGATGTCCTTGAGTCTGCCAGAGGTGGTTAGTCTTGAGGAGACTGGAGAAAGGAGCTGCCTCAGTTTATGTGCTGTAGACCACCCTCTCTGAACTCCTGCATCTTACAGGAAAGACTAACCTGCATATATTACTGGATACCACCCCTTCACCTCACTTTTTTAATGTGTATCAGGCACAAGGCAGGTGATTCCTATGTTGTAGTGCTTGAATCCCTCTCATAGTGGATTCTTAATCACTTTTCCTCTCTTTTCATTTGAAGGGTGAGGACATGGAGAATTGCTCTCAGTTTGTTTGGACAGATTCCCAAAAAGGACAAGACAAATAAATACATAAATTTTTAAGAACAGTATTAATTTTTACTTGTGATGAGGCTGACAGCAGCTGGCTGATGGGAGGCAGTGTGGCACGGCTGTTATCACGTCTCATACGAAATTTAATGTAGCCAGCTGGCAAATACCAGCGACTCTCCTGAGTTCATAGCTCACCCTGTTTGTGTTGACATTTCTGGCAAGGAAAGGTAAAGAGTTATCCCAGCTGCAATAACCTGTGAGCTCTCTCTCTGCATTTCTCCTAATTTGACTGAAATTAAAGTCTCGCTCAGCAGGAGCAATTCACGTGCCAGCCTTTGCCATCGTTACTGCTTGGCTGGGGGACCTGTTGTGGGAGATGGCACCTGTGGTGGCCTAGTCCAGCTCTGTGACTGCACACCAGTAGCCTCACAGCTTACACCTTCCTTTCCTCCCTCTTAAACCCTGGCTTTATTGTAACCTGGCTCCCTCCAAGCACAGTGCAGAGCTGGTGGGAGGTGCTGCAGAGCCCAGAGGAGCAGCAGGCTGAGCCCTGCCATGCTCCTGGAGAGGCAGGTGTGGGGATGTTCAAGGAGCTCCTGAAGAGAAGCCCTCAAATGAATATCTTGACCATGTGTTCTTGTACAGGGACTGGATGTTTTAGCAAGGAGAGCTCTGTGCTCCTGGGGCTGAGTCCCCCCTTTCATGCATGCTGTACTTGTGCTGTTTGTACTTTGGAGTCAGCTGGGATTGCTCGTTATTACTCATCTGATATAAGCTGTTAGGTATTACCTGAATTCCTGCCCAGGCATAAGAGATGTTGCTGATGGACAGAGGCTGTGTCAAAACACCCTTTCCTCTAAAGAAGAAGCTGATGCTGGCAGTGGGTACTCTCAGAGTCCATTTCAGCTTCAGATGCCTTTGCACAGAGCCCTTGATTTCATCGTTAATATTGAAGGCTTTGGGCCTGATTCTCTTCTCCTGCCAGATTTACCCTGAGGTGACACTGGAGTGATTTTTCTCTTGACTCTTATGTATAAGAGCAAAATAAAAATCTGCTTTCCAATAGGAACCCAGAGTAGGTATCAAAAGAGAAGAAAAAGAAACAAAGAGCCCAAACTGACAGGCCTTTTGCAATACAGTGGGAATATAAGGCATACTTGATGCAAAATTGATTAAAGTTGTTGGGAAACTTCTCTTTCATTGCAGTGGTCTTTGGTCATAGGGACTAATGACATGGCATTTTGTCTTAACAAAGGAAGTCTTATTAAAAGTGTGGATTTGGTATGGAATGTTAGACTGGTATTTTAAATAATGATAAAAGAACCAGTGCTGAGGCCTGAAAAACATTTTATTTTGTTTGAAATAGATGATAGAAAAAAAATCTGCTATTTTAGGAAGGTAAATTTTTCCAAATATATTTCTGATTAAATAGTTTGTCCCTTGAACTGCTGCTGTAGTTTAAGGGGAATATGTCAAGTAGTTCTGTCATTATCTGATGTTCTTTAATAGACCTTACTGGAATCTATTTATGGATTAAACTTTTGGGCCAAATAGCAGTAAGAAATTCTTTTGCTTTCTGAGAAGATGGTGCAGGTACCCTGAGAAAAGCACTGGTGCCATGCTCTGCCAGGTCATATTCTTCTCCTGCTGGAGATCTCTGTGATGTACATAGACAGAAAAAGAAATACCAGGGGAGGTTTCCTTATGGTATTGTGCCCTTTTTCAATCAAAATATAATTTGTTGAACTCAGGTTACACCTTTATGAGTCCAATAAAGTGCTGCAAATGACTGCTAAGAGGCCATAATCTATTCTGTGCTCACAAAAATCTTCTCCACCCTTAAGCCCAGACTTTCTCAGTTGAGAAAGCATATTTATGTATACAGATAAGCCTCATATTTGGGAAAAAAAACAAGCCAACCAGGGACCAGAAGGAAAGCCAGAGAGAACCAGGGCATGACGGAGCATTGGCAATCACTGGCAGGCTCTGGGTTGCCTTTCTCCATCTCTTTTATTGAAACAGTTCTGGTTGATTTTTCTCCTATTAATAAAGTTTTTCAGAAGATTCAATTCAACACAGTAGTTAATAGGCAAAATTATTAAATGGTAGGACACTAATTATCTATAGAAGAAGTTCTCCAGACAACTGTTAAAGTCCAGAGAGGGTATTTTCTCATTGCATAGGAGGTAAACTTCAATTTGAATCAATATTTAGTGTTCAGTGGCACAGTCCCAGGAGGTATGTGAGTTATTGATAAGTGGGTTTAGATGTCTTTGTTTAAAGTATTTCATTATTTATACCTCTGACTCACCCTCCAAGCAGTAAATTGGGAGACCTTTTTCAGTCTCAGTAGTTCTGTTGTCAAACCTAGTGAATCAGGTTACATGGCTCCTAAAACACACTTGAAAGCCTTCACACCTTCATGTGGTACTACTTGTTGCCTTTGTCAAAAACAACATTTTCTGATTTGGCCTTGGCATTACAGTTCTAAAAGACAAGAAACTTTCCTAACACTGCCTGCATGGGAAGCTGTGATGCTGAAGTGATGGGCTTGTGACCCACCGTCTGGGAGGCAGAAAAAAATCTACACTGAGAATAAAAAATTCCTGCTGTCATTGCACTTGTAAGCAGGTTTGGGACACACAGAGGTGAGAGCAAATAATGAGGATATGCATCTTCAACTCTTTCCATGTGTCAGCTGATGTTCAGACCAGGCACTGACTGGGGATGATCCAAAGCCTGTATAAATGAGGGAGTATTTTAATGATGCCAGTTGACTGTGGCCCAGGACTGTGATGAGTGATGGTGGGTCAGGTTCTGTGTTTGTCTAATGCTGTCTCAGGTGATGGAGCTGGGCTGGCAGGGAGTGTGGCTAACTGGTTCTGGTGGGAAAGTCCACAGGAGGCACCACGGCGATTAAAATCTCTGGAGCAACCCTTTCCTTCCAATAATGCAAGTGGGACACAACAGCGAGATTTTTGCTGTCCATGGGTGGACCTGGGCGGTTCTGCTTCCTGGAGTGACGCTCTGTGTACATCATATTGCAGCTGATTTTCCTGGAGTGGATCAGTTCTGGTCACTCCCCTGTGTGTGATGGTGCTTTGGCTTAAATGTAGTCTCTTTAGAAGCTAATTTCTGTTGGTGCCTGCTGGCACTCCCCTGTCCACAGACGAGTTGCTGTTATTTCCTGCTGTTACCACTGATTGCTCTCCAGGGGGAGTGACCATCATGTCAAGGCTTCTGCTGAGCGCAGGACATTTGCTACTCCTGCTGCTTCAACCCCAAAATCTCACCTTAAAAAAAGGGCAGATCTTTTCTTCTGTCATCACCCCAGCTGTGCTGTCAGCTCCTCTCCTGAAAGCATACTGAGTAATTGATCTCTGCTGTATGCAAAACTAAAGCCCAAGGAAAGTGTCATCGACACTGGGAGATAATTTGGCTCAAAATCACTAGTGAGGCAGCAACCTTGAATAAGTGAGAGTTGAAAGGATGAGGGCCACCAATTCTATGGTTACTGTAGTCACTATAATCTCCTCAGCACCTGAAAGCTGCCGAGGGCAGGTACTAAATCTGTGCACACCTCCCCTGTGCTGGGCTACACCAGTTCAAGAGTCACTGAGGGACAGACCCACGTGTGAGCAAATCTTTGGTGGATGATGCAGAGAATTGAGCTTAAACACTGCTGGACAAGTGCCTTGCGAAGCCCTCCTTCTCTCTCATAAGCAAACAAAAATACTTTCTCATCCTTAAAACTGAAAATTTGCCTTTGCAAGGAGGAGAGGAAATTAAAAAATCAAAGGAAACCCAAATGATTTGACTCTCTTGCCAGCATCCTATGTTTCCTTGGGCTTTGCTCCAGTGTTTGCTTTGTCTGCACTGTTAACAACACTGTGTTTCCCTGGAAGTTGGCTACTTTTATATTCTTACTTCTTTTTAAAAATATGACCTTTAGCATTTGAGCTTTCGTAATTGCTGTTAATCTCTTCAATAAGGAAAAATAATAGAAAGGGCAAAAATCAAAATCTGGTCTGTCTGACGTCAGTATTTGACCACTATTTTCTCTTTAAGACATTTCCTCCCCGAGCCTTTGGAATGCAAACCCCCTGCTAGAAGGACTGCTGGGAGCCCTCTGCTCCTCCTCTTTGCACCCACTGCACCCTCGTGTGTCGAGGCAAACAGGCTGTCTCCTCTTTCTCATTAGGCCTTCATGCCCTGCCCTTCCCACTGCCTTTTTGACTTGGTATTTGTATTCCGTAGCCACAGCCGTGGTCCAGCTCAACTTCCTGCACCCAACAGGCCATGATGTCACACATTCCCTGGAGCTGTGCCTGGGGTGTACTTTTATTATTCAAAACCTCAGACTTGGTCAATGCAAGATGATACTCCTGTGATCAAAGCTGGTCCTAAACTACCTTGTACTTTGCTGTATGCTTTGTAATTTCAGAGTGAACATACTTTTAAAATCCAGATATTTGAGTGATGGGAAGTTGTTTTTCCAACCCTTTTCAAGTAATTTCGCTCTGTAACTGTACTTCTCCCAAGTGGGATCCAGACCAGTCTCTCTCTGAGTGTCCGTTTCAGAAACACCTCATATTATAATATGGTACAAGATGAACAAATACTGAAGAGAAAGCTGGAGGCCAGAAGATAATTCCTTTCCTCTCATCTTAGCATGTATATGATGAAAGCATCTTTCCAGCACCTGATGCTTGAATAATTCTCCTCTTTAATGCCTAAAAGCTCTGCTCACCTCCGCCTTGCTGGCTGACAGAACTCACGCTGCCTGCGTCTCCTTCCAGGATGACAGCCAGGAAATTATTACAGTGCAATTTCAAGACCATAAAATACAGGACAAGCAGATGGCAGGTCACGTCTCCTTCCCATGACTAGCCTGTGTCACCGTGGCACTGCCTCAGTGCCTGCTGAGCTGCACTCACAAAGTCCAAACAAGAAGCATCACCAGTGGAGATGATGTCTGTCAAGGCAACATCCCAGCAGCACAGACCTTACGACTGTGGCAAAGAATTTGGGCACTGGCGAGAAGCTTTAGTGACAATGTGCTTTAAATACCTGCTGCTAAGATAATCACAATAATCTGTCTGCCAGCTTTCTCCTAATGTGCATTTTCTAATTCATTGTGGGAGGCAAAATCCTTCGACTGGTGGAATGAAGACGTGGCACTGTGACTATAATTTACATTGTTAAATAAGTGGAAGGAGCAGCTATCAAAAGCTGAAATCCTTCCCAAAGCAGTATAGCTGCCTTCACAGATTACTTTTTTTTCCTTTTTTTTAAAAAAAAAAAGACAAGAAATTAGTGTTTTCACAGAAAGGAATTCCTGATGGGAGGAATCCTCTGTTCTGTGAAAGGGTTTAAAAAAGCAAATATCCCAGTTGCAGGACATGCTGTTGTCCTGATCTTTTGCAGTCTGCCTTTGGAGTAGGAGATCTTACCCACAGCCCTGTGGACTGCTGTGCTTCATGGGGACAAGGGACTGAAATAGCCATTATGGTAATTCCTGTTGTCCCGAAGAGGATGTTTTTGAGAAAATTAATTTCTCTTCTATCTAATTGTGGGAGTCAAACAAAGCTCTGTCATGTATTGGCCCTTGGTGCAGCAGCCAAGTTGATCCCCCTTATCCTTTCAGCATTAATTACAAAACACCTCTGCTCCTGTGAGCAGCACTTTGCCAAAGCAGCCTGTGTGTTACCTATTAATCAGCAGCATGGCTGGGCATATTTGTTGCATAGGGACACATTACAGGGTCAAAATTGCCATCATTCGTATACTGTGTGGTGCTGGAACAAAAAGCAGACCTGGGATTCACACAAAATGGTGTAGAATGGAGTTAGTAGTTTGACAGAAAAGTACCTTGAAAAAAAAGGAGGAAAACACTACTAAATAAGTGCTCTAAATGAGACACTGAGCTCTAACAGCAGGGCCAGCAGGTAAATAATGTGTACTGAGAGAGGCACAGCTAGCCGGGAATCATTCCTTACACAGTTTATTTTCAATTAATGAAGACGATTGTTTTCCTTCCTTTCACACTCAAAACCTCTTCTTTTCTTTTTCCCCCTGAGGGGAGTGAGAGTGGTATGGAGCAAGGAACAACTTGTCAACCTGCTGGCCAGATGACAGCTCAGATCCTTGGTCCACTGGCAGAGCCTGACTTGCATGACACCTTCTCACCCACATTTGGATACAGCCTGAAAACCACTTTCCCGCTCCACCCCTTGAGGTGAAATCTGCTGTGGTGTCACCCTGTTCCCCTGTGAGTAAATCTGTGCCCTGTGGAGGCTGTATCTGACACCCTTGTGGGCAAACCCCTGTGAGAGGCACATCTTCATGGAGCTGGGACTTGCAACTCCCAGCTCACCTCTGGAAATGGCCCTTTCAAGGGCATTTTTGATGCATGTTTGCAGAAGCTTGCACTGCTGCTTGCTGTTCATGCTGAGGAATAAATTGGATTTGACTATCTGCAGCTGCTTTTGGCACCTTTCACTAGTGCAGAAATTCCCGTTGTGATCTGTGAAAAAATAACCACCGAAAATCCTTAATTTTCTAAGAGATATTCCTGGGAAAAAATGTAACTTTTCATATAGGCTGGCTGAACATAGCCAATTGTGCTGTTTATTCAACAGGGAGCATTATGGTTTGCACTTTGCATTTCTAAGAACTGAATTTGCTAAATGGAGCACTTCCCACTGACAGAGCTGGAGTTGGGCTATGCCCTTTGCCCCCCCCGCGTTGCAGCTGGAAACCATTTTTACTTGTATCATAGAGCTTCTTAGCCCTGTTGAATCTGGCTTAGTGTTTCTCAAGGGACAGAGCCAGGATTACTAATAGCTTTCCAACACCCTTTAGTTTCTCTCTTCGTAACACAACTCTCAGCAAAACAGACTCGAGCAAGGTCTTTGTCCTGGATGACTTTTTGCTAAATAAGTTAGCAATGCTCCAGTTAGCAGAATCTCTTATCCCCTGTGTATGTGTTCAAACTCCCTGGTACACTACGGAGGGGCTGTGACAAAGGTACCGTGAGGAAGGCTGAGTGTCACATTTAAACCTCAATGCCCAGCACGTGGCCTCGGACCTGCCGGGCAGATAAAGGAATATTTTGATCTGAATCAGAAACATCTGTCATTTTCTCTCAGACAATCTGAAACCGGTCCCTCTTTTTCTCTCTCTCACAAATGAACAGGCAGAATAAGCTGTCCACCTTCAGGGAATGAGTTGACTTTGCCTTTCAACAAGAACATTTGTTTCTTCTACATTAAATTTATTAAGAAATGTGTTTCCCACATCAATCTTAGTTCTTAAAATACATATCCTAAGGTTTGATAGATTTTTTTTTTTTTTAAGACTTCTATGGAAGGCATATGTTGTAGAGTCATGCAAAAGGGAGCAGGTGTATGTGAAAACTTAATTCTTCCAGACTAGACTCTATTTTTTTTCCTTAAAAAAAGCTTTTTCTTATTCCTGTCATACGGTGAAATGAATCTTTAGATGACAGATACTGGACTCTGACAGGCATCTCATCTTGTATTGAGGCTAGTGACAGTCTGAAAGAAATCGCTCATCTGAGTCAACAGCCAGCTTCTCTGACTGTGTTTGTCTTTGGTGCTAATTTCATTTATTTGCTCAGTTTTCCTGGAATCTGGGCATGCACACTGACCTGATAAATAACTGAAGCCAGCAATAAAGATAAAGGAAAGTTCTACACTTCAGAGGTCAAGCTAGCCTCCAAATCATATTTGCCCTAATGGAGAACAAATTCAACACTACCAAAAGTCAAATGAATGTTTAGTCACCTGAGAAAATACCATTATAAGCTGAAATGAGCTCTCATTATTTTTTCCATTTTATTTCTTTAATTTCTCCTTGGCTTCTGCTACAAAACTAAAAATAGGGGCATTAGTCACAGGGTACTTCAGAGGCACCCTCAAGGCAGAGGCAAGGTTCTAAGGTAAATCACAGCTGGTGACTCTTAAAATGGATGAAATCGCTTGCATTAGGCCTTCAGGATGCATATTTTCATTTACTTGATTTATTCCTATTGTTTAAGCTGTGATGTGAAGTGGCACAGGCGCGATGGAGCCAGGCTGATGAGGAACTTTATAGTGAGCTGTCAGGGCAGAAAATCCCATTGCAGAGAGTCCCTTTCCTCAGGGCACTGTGAGGATGGTGCAACAGAAAGCTGAGAGAATGATTTAAAAGGGAAAAAAAGGAACAGAAGGCACATGGGGAAATAGGCAGGTAAATTATCTGACATGTTGCTGGTACCAAGGCGCTGGACCACCTTGGTGCAAACAGCTGCAGAGCCGGACACAATCAGACCTCTTCTTAGAAATGGGGTGGGGATCCATTTCTGGAGGTGAATAGCAAGTCTCAGCCCTTCATCCTGCTCTGCACAGTAGCTGATTTATCTCCTGAGGCTTCCACTTTCCACATGAGCTGGTTCCTTACCTCTGTGCCCAGTCTGAGAGATGCTGATGACTTGTTTCCCAGTTGTGCCCATAAGCCTTCCTCTGCCTTCCTACCGGCTTTGAGTGTGTGAATGCAAGGTCGGGAGCTGTCTAATTCAATATTTCTGGCAGCCAAACCTGTTTGTTTTGGAGCCCAAAAGGTAATTAACAAATATTTTTTTTCTGTCATTGCTGATGTCATCAGGTCACATTCCCATGTCATTGTATCCCCAGCATTCTAGACAGAACCTCCTGGGTAAAGCATCTTGTTAATAACAAGGTGTTTTATTGATAGATGTGCTGCCTCCTGGAGAAATAATGGAATCAGCAGGGCCAAATAATACTTTAATAACATGCCCAAGACTTCCTCTTGTCATTTATATCTAGGGAATTCCTTAAACCACATATATTTTGCAAAGCATTGAAAGAGAGTAAGGATTTACTGTGGAGGTAGATATTAGCAAGGACTGGGGAGAGTGGAGAGCCTTTTATGTGTCCCACTGTGCCCCTGTTCAATCTCAGCACTGTCTTACCTCACTTGATATATGTTTTGTTACTGTGAGCACACGAGTCTTAATTGGTTACGGGTACTTTTGTACTTAGTTTAAGTGCAGTTGGGGAGTTCATTAAGGGCAGCTGCACAGCTCAGGTCTGCACACAAAGGATGAAATACTTTCGGTTCTGTGGCTGTCAATTATTTATTGCAGAAATGTCTTTGTAATGAAACTTCTGATTTTTTTTTCATGATGGCAAAAGTAATTCTGAATGATTGACTTGCATGTTAATGTAGTACATGAAAAAGGGTGGACACACTAGCAGTGTTTGAGTTTCTGTGCCACGGAAACATATGTACATCATAACAGAGCTGTCAGCAAGTTGTGATGGAGTTGACTTCACTTAAACTGATTTTTTTCACCTATGCAAGATAGTGTGTGGGCTTTACAGTAAGTTACATTGAATCAGCTTACTGAGGGATGTCTTACTGTATTTTGTGGCTTTTGTTTATCCATTTGTGCTGCCTTTGTAATTGGGATTCATTTGGTGCAACTTTCTTGTAAATTGCATATGCAAGATCCTCAAACAAAAATCCCCAGGGAACTCCTTGATCCTGTTTTCACAAAATCAGAATATTTTCAGAAGAATTTTTTTTTTTTAATTAATTTTCTCTTCAGGAAAAAGATTCAGGTGAAATCATGGTTCATTTCAATATTTACAGATATTAATTTATCAGACATCTCAGTTTTTGACCAGCTCTATTCAAAGGCCAGCAAGAGTTTTGATTTTTCCTGTTTCCCCCACCAAGGCATCAAAGGCAGACACATGAAAGCATGCTACTTTCTAACACAAAATATCCAGTTTTAAGGCCAAAAGGACAATTTCTTTTCTGGAGAGGCAGGTTTGATGATTTTTAATTGTAATGACAAATACATTCCAGGGCTAAACTTGGCGAACTGTTTAATAAGTACACACAATAAAAGAGATGTAAATGCAGCATATATTGTTTGGCTGTGGGAGAAGGAGTGCTGCTCCTGGCACAAAAACAACAAAGTGGATGACTCTGAGAGTTAATATACTATCCTAGGCACTTCTCCATACATCAATAGAAGGAATACTACTAAAAAGGCTGCTTCTCAGATTTTAATAAGATGGTCTGTGAAGATTACATTTTGGCTTATAGCACAATATTTCATTTTCCTCAGTTCTTTAGAATTTTTTCTAATAATACATCTGTGTGTACATTCTGTGGTTGCAAACATATTTTAGGTCACTCAATCAAGTAACATTAAAAAAAAATTGCTAACAACAAATTTAAACTGCTGCTGGTAGATGGGCACAGTAGCTCATCTGGTAAACAAGCTGTTATTGAAGAAAAGTTCCTGGTACTGTGTATGACAATTATGGCAACTGAAAATGTTAGTTCAGCTCCGTGTCACCAATGCTTCAGGAGGCAGATGGCTTTGAGATAATCCCAGTCTGACTGGCCATGTCTGTTCCAATAGCAAAGATAAAGTTGCTTTGCCTGTCCCTGTATTTAGCATAGCCCACACCAGTCCAATGTCCTGTTGATGACTGGTAATAAATCTCCCAAACTCAACCGTTCAAAGCAGATCTCTAGTTGTCATTCAGCACTCTTGTTTTGATTTTAGAATTTGCTGTACCATTCGTGCTGCTGCATTATGTGCAGCGCTCTTATACCAGCCATGCCTCAGATTTGCTGGAAGCTGAAGGCAAGAGAAAGTCTTAACTGTTGTTGATTTCAATTTTCTTTTCGATATTCAGATCCTGGCTGATCAACTATTCCCAACACCAGTGTGGCATTTCCTGAAAAACATTTGCAGAGGTGGGAAAATATCCTATCCATACCTGACTTAAGTGCACCCCCTGTGCATGAGATATAGTCTCTGATGGTAGGCAACAGGATAGACAACCTGGCAAGCATAAACTGCATCCCTGAAAACTCCTGTCACTCTGTCTGGGGTGGCAAAGAGTGACATTAGTCTTTTGAGCTGAAAGCTCAGAGCTGGATCTTGCTGCTTTAACTCAGAGTGTGCAGAATTGAGTAGAAAATGTCATTACTTTTATGTTAAGTGAGCGAAAACGTGTAAATAACAGAATATGCAGCAGTTTTTTAGCTCTCTTGAGGACAAAATAGGTCTGTATAAGCTTTACTGTAACTTATTTGCTGGTGAGGCCCAATTTCATGAAAAAAATAGCTTGCAGAAATTATTTGTTGATTTCAACTCTTCTAAAGGATCTAACTGCCCAAGGTTCTTGTGCTGACACATTTGCAAAAAGCAGTTCCATGGAAGGGTGGCTCAGAGCAAAACTTGTTGGTGGCTAGAATTATGGATTTAATATGCTCAACACCATTAATTGTACCTGCTATTTACTTAGTGCTTTACAGGGTCAAATTGTCATGCTAACTGATTTATGCAACAGTCAAGATATTTAATACTTTCTAACCTTGAAGCAGGATGGTAAAATGACACACCTCATGTTACCCAGAAAGTCAGAGGCAGTAAGCTTGGTCCCACAGTCACACCAGAGTGCCTGGGGGCTGGTTCCTCCTCTGTATGGACACCCGTATGGCTGAGTTTAATTTAGGTAATTTTTCAAAAAAAAGGCAAACTCCTTCTTTGGGTCTGATGAAACAGGATACATATGAAGAACAATGAAAAATTATTTTGGGATTAATTAGAAATGTTTAAATCAGTTGGGAGAATTGGTGCCCGACAGAAACATAAACACGGAGCACCAAACAGCCACGGACAGTTTAGGTTCTCATTATGGCCACCCTGGGAGCAGTCTGCATTCTTGAATGTATTAAGCAGCTGTGAGTAATGAACAAACTTGTAAAAATTAATATGATTTTTGGAGGGACAGTTAATGAGCTGAAGAAGGGCTGAATTTATTGAACAATTCATTTATTTAATGAGCAGTTTGACTCAGAAGTATGACGCCTCTGCTGTAGCTCACAGCTGGACCTGAGGGGCCTGTATGTTTTACTCCTGGATAAACTGCCTCCTGTATATTTTAGTGCCACGATTTCTGGCCTTTTCCAGCAGGATGTGAACAGCTAGATAATGACAGCAAGCAGAGTGGAAAGAGTGGAGTTAAGTTCTGGAGCAGCACCACTGCAGCCAAGATACAGCAAGAATGAAAAGGAGATTGGACCTGTATCTGCACTAGCAAAAACATGCTGAAGGCTGATGTTCACACATTTTGGAAGGAAGCTTGTATGCCATCCTTTGTGTTGCAAAGTGAACTTTATTAGTGGCTCAGGTGAAACTTTTTCTGAATGAGTAAATTATCTCCTGTGTCCAGCTGCAGCCTGTCTGATGGATCTGGAGTTGTCTGGTATCCTGTGGCAGGACCTATGCAAGCCAGAGGCTTGATCCATTGTGGCAATTCTCATGCATCTTTTAAGTCTTGTAGACCCTTCCAGCACAGCCATGGTGTAGACATGTATGATGGAGAGGCTACTTGCCTATTCCCATGGCAGGTTGTTACTGATTAGTTTTTCCCAAAGTGTCTGGGACTGGTCAGCAGATTGCTGGGCTCGGCTGGTGAATCCCATACAGATGTAGTTTTCAGCCTTACTGTGCTTAAAGATAGATCTTCTGGGAGGAGAATTTAGATTTCTGTGTATTTGCTGATGCCTGCACTGGTGTTTCAAAGGAAATGGCTGACCATAACTCTCAGATACAAACCAGGCAGAGCAAATCAACAAATAAGCTGTGTGATATTGTGCCCAGGAAGCCTCTTCCTCGCACCTGCAGTATATGAAAGGGAATATAGCACAGCTATTTTACAGCCATGGGAGTACTTGGCTCCAAGTTAGTAAACAGGATTAATTAATGATTATTTTGCTGATTTTTTTGTAGCATTTTTGGACTGTGTACGGAATCAGGTGCCAAGAGGAAAATGTACTAAGCCACTGCTTTTAGCCCTGAGTAGAGGTGCAGCTCTGGAACTGAGAAAGGGTATGTTAAAGAGGAGAAAACAGATCGATAAGTGGCTCTTAGAGAGGAATGTTTGTGCTGGTTAAATGGTCAACCTGCAGGGAGCTAGAGAAGGAAAATCTGTCTGTGGAAGGATGAGGAAGGCTGTTACAGAAAAAGGGATTTATTTATTAAAAGCAGTGACATACCCAAATTTTTTCATATTAAAAAAAAAAAAAGAAAAGAAAAGAAAACTCAGTGTGAATAAAGCATCAATTTTCCTACATTTTAAATGAGATCTAAAAAAGAACTCAGTAATGGCATTGGTTGCCATGGTGTTTAAAGGTGCAGTTCCACAGACACTTCAAATAACAGGAGATGCTTTTATCTGCCTATGTGGCTGAGTTAATTTTCATCTGCTGGAATTATTCATTTAGTTTGCTTTAATTATTCTATATTGGCATATCATAAAAGGGCCTGATCCTGCCAGCTGGATACAGACAGAACTCTTTCTGACTCCAGAGGAAGAAAGAAATATTAGATGCAAGCTGAACTACCCAGGAGATGCAAATGGGAATGCTGTGGCTCTGGGCTTGCAGAGATCCATGTGGAAGCTCTGATGATGCCACAGGGGTCCATTTACTCGGGGGTCAGGGCAGAATTGGGCAGGGAAACATTCACCAGCCTCTGGGGGGTGAAGATGCGTGGAAAATCCACAGAAGAGGTGCCATGTCCTGTTAGCACAAGCACTGATGCTCTCCCACATCTGTTTAGAGGGAGTGTTGAGGTTGGAAGATTCACTCTTGGGTCCTACCAGCTTGTGCCTTTCTTTTGCTAAAGCAGTAAGATCCCCAGCTGGGCCAGGGGTCCTTGGTGAAGAGCACAAACCCTTGTTTTACTCACCTCCAAACTGATGGGGTGTTGGACCACCCCATGCCAAACAGGCTTTTGAGCTCACTCTTTTTGCTTGTCTTCTGTGGTGCTGGGAATAGTTACTGCCCAAATAACAAGGTTACTAAGTAATTGGTAGCTGCAGTTAGATTCCCAGGTCCCTAAATTTTGGGTTGACTTTTGAAGTGTTGAACAACTAGCTTCTCCTGTAGCTTTCAGTGGTACCTGCTGTGTGGCTGCTGACAGCAACACCACGGAGGTGAAAGCTGAAGTCCCTTCTCCTCCACTCTAGATTGCAGTAGCATGCCTGTGCCCACAAAGAGCCTGGAATTTGTTTCAGATCTTGGCTCATATACCCAGTTTATTTATCCTGTGCCTTACTACCTTTGTGTCTCACTGGCTTAGCTCCCTCTGTCCCCTTGTATTTTGGCTAAGGACACAGCCATCAATATTGGCATTGCATCTCTAAACATAAATACCTCTTTCCTGTGTTTGGTTTTATTTAAAACACAGGAAGGACCTGAAGGAGGAAAAATTATAAACTGATGATGTGAGATGATGTAGCCCTGTGTAACTATACCAGGGTTGTTGTTTGAAACAGGTCATCAATAAATGCATTTACTGTGTGTTCTCTCAAAATATTAGTTGTCACATAATCTGCAATGAAATGGCATTCAGAGTCTCAAGATCTTTTCCAGCACCCTCTCTGTGCTTTATTTTATTGATGTTTTAGCTTGTTCCCCTTAGAAGCATGAGTCAGGAACCCTCTGTTATTAAAAGCAGTCCCAGTTGCACATACCTTTCATTTCCTTTGGATTACATTAATTGCCTGACAGCTAAAAGTGATCTGGGTTTTTCAGTCTTCAGCACTGGACCGCAAGAAATATTTACCAGCTACAGCAGATTTATAAAGATGCCACTGAGATGCCTTGAGACTAACAATCAGAAAACACAGCAGCAAAACAACACTATTTTTCAAGGTTAAATGCTCAGAATGCTAAAAAAGGAATTGCACGTAATAAAGCCAAACAAAGACTTGGATTCAGCCCATATTTTCCCCCACTTGTCTCACTTAAAAAGGAAGGTGCCAGTGGTTTAAAAATGATTGCACATCGTCACACGGCAATTAGAAATTTAATAAGGGAGCTTTAATTTTAATTTGGTTTTGGTTTTGTAGTTCAAATATGTGTTAGTGTCAACCCCCTACCTCTATTGCACAGTCATTTTCTTTTCATGCATGCCTGGCTCTGTGTCTTTATAAGACTCGTTTAGCTGAGAATGGCTGGATGATGCTATATAAAGAGCAGCTAACGTGAAGGAGGGATTGACCAGGCTGATGTTAGCAATCTGGAGCTCAAACCTGTCCTGCATGACTTTGAACAAGTCATTTAGCCTCTCTGCACCCTGTTTCCCACATATAAAGAGCAGGTAATAGCACTTCTCACTCATGGAGGGCCGGGAGGATAACTGCTTTTGGAGGTGCTCAGGTACTATGGCAACCAGACCAGGAATAGGACTTGGACAGAGGAAATACCCAATAGATGTGTACTGGTAAGGCAATGAGATCAAATTTGCAGGCTTATATTCATCATCAACTTTGCAGCTTTGTTTCAGTCACAAAATTAATAGGCCTGATTTTCATTCAGCCATGGCCATCACTTCTTCTGCACAAAAAGGCTCATCTTAAAGCCCTGTGTCAGTGGCAGAGATGCTGCTCTCAGACCACAGTTGTACTGGGGTCTTTTCCCCTCACTTGAAGCAGAGACTGAGGTCCCCATATGAAGAGATTCCCTGCCTTGAAATGACTTTGGGTCTGTAAGTGAAAAAATGAAACTTGAACTTCAAGAAATAGATCTTTACTGACCTTGGTGTATTTTATAAGTCAAAATGCAATGTTCTATGTACAAAACCAATAGAACAGAACCATTTAAAACCGATCTGCAAGGGCAGTAATAACCATTCTTTAGTGATATTCAGTGAGAAGAGGGGATGCAAAGTATTCTGAATTCTTGCCTGAGTGACCTTGTTGCAATTGTTTGTCAGTGTTCCAGATAAATACTGCACACTTACATATTTATACATTATTGTCATTTGAAGGGCTAGGACTTGCTCACAGGGGATGGTGCTTGAAGGACCACACCTTTGGTTTGCAGCAGGTGGGTGACCCAGGACAGAGCAGTTGGTGGCAAGGAGCTTGACACTCTGCTTAACATCTCTGCTATCTGATGTGTGTGTGTGTGAGGCTGAAGTATATATATCCAAACTATTTTGAGGAAATACATCATTATTATGAATTAGAAATACCTACAGGGGCTTGAAAATTTGGTTTAGACTCCTATGTGGATTGCAGATCTTATTAATTTTGTGTGGGTATATCATGTTGTGACTCCTGGTTTATTCTTCTATAATGAATATGGAAAGCAGATTTTCAGTTTTCTCTGCACTAGAACATCACACCTGTTATTATTTCTTATTTTCCTCCTTTAGACTTTCAAGTTGGAAAGAAGCCCTCTACTTTGGAAATGCATCTCTTTCTGTGTGGGCCTTCAAAGTCCCTCAAAGCCTAAGGCTGGCTGCAGTAATCCTGCTTTATCCTTTTTTTTAACCTCTAGAAAGAATTAATCATGTGAATCGTTACTCATGTGAATCTACTGATTTTGTCATTGTTCTCAGTCTCAAGTTTTGCTGCTTTTGATGATTCAACTCAAACTATTATCACGTGTTCACACTCAGGGAAAGGCTTTGGGAGACTTAAACTCTTCTTTAATCCTACCTCCGGCTAACAAAATACTCTGAACCTCTGGAACAGAGGATGTGTGTGTTTGTGCCTGTGTGTTCATGGCTCTGTAGGCTGACCTGCTTGAGAGATCATTTCTTCAGGCTTTGCCTTATCTATTTACAGATTCAGTTAAGACCATAGAAGGATTATAGCTGGTGATCTTTGCCTCCAAATGTTTAAGTCATCTCTAAATTGGAGGTGCCTCAGCAGCAGACAAGGGAATTGAACCATTGCTTTTACCTATGCATTTCAATACTGTATATTTAACTCATAATGTATTGTTAAAACCAATTGCTTCCCAGATCAGGTACTCAGGAAGGATATTTGTGTTTGTGGATTTCTGCTCATGGGTGCTTTCATTTTGATATTTTTTGTTCACTTGTTCTGTGAACCTAAAATAATAAGCTAAATTGGTATTACAGGTATTGGGGGAGGACAGGGAGGAAACTGTATATAAGTTTTGCACAGTTAATCAAAAACCCTCCAAGGTTTGGAATGAAAAAATCCCTACCTGAAGTATCTTCCTTGTTCACCCTGCACACAAACAGCAGAACACTCTAAGCAGTTGTTTACCTGCTCTTTTGCAGCCTCAGCAGCAGGCACCTCCATCAGTCCCCCTTGCTCTGACCTGTGCTGTGGTGGGGGGGAAAGGGGAAATCATTCTGAGTGGGGAGATGCCCAACAGAGAGGACAGGAATTGACAGCTGTTACAGCAGCGGGTGTAGCGATGAGGGAAGGCAGCAGTAAAGCCCTCGAGGAGCTGGAAACACTTCCAAAAGCAAAAAAACCCAGTTATTTATTCAGTGCATTTCCTCTACTTTAAGAAAATTAGGGAAAGGTGGGAGATTAACTTACTTCGCTGTGTGAGAGGAACGATGCTCCAGGGAGAAGAGATTTAGTCTCCAGAGCAGCCCTGAGATATGAGGGCTGGCTCTGTTCTTCCCATTAGGGTGAAGAAATCATCCTTCCCATTCTGCTGCAAACAAAATGAGTATCTGACTGAACAAATTCGAAGCAAACAGCTAATAAAATCTAAAATAAATGAGATTACTGAATCAAATCATAGAATGCAAAATATTTGTGTAATTGTGTAATTCAAAGCTGTTGCAATATTAATGAATATTATAATACAATGATTAAACACAGGATTCATTTCTGTTTTGCAAATGTGCCTAAGCCTTTAATCTAGCAGGGTATTACAACCTAGGTAAATTTTGTTAAACCTTCCTGTGAAAGCACTTTATTTTAAAAACACAACTACAAACCCCTTCCTGTTCTAACCTCTCATCATCACTCATTGTTTTCTTTAGTCTGCTTCTTCCCATTGTTTCTGGCTCACCTGCTGAAGATAAAATGAGACAATATGCAACTGACACACTGAACAGTGAGAAGCCAAGGATGTAGTTCAGCACAGCTGAAGTCCAATTGCCTAAAGCACCTTTTTATTCAGATCCTGCCTTTTATTTTCCTGTAGTCTGATCTAGGCTCTTGTATAAAGTGTTTTTTTTCTCCGAAAAAATCTTGTTGTTCACCACCAACTGTTTAAAGAGCAAAGTCCTACTTAATGGCAGTAAATGTGGCAAAAAGCAGCCCCAGGAGAAACAGAAAAAGCCGAACTCTATCCTCATTTATCTCAACCGCTATTTATTTAAATTTTGTTTATACAAGCCAAAGTGCCAAGCATAAGCCAAGCAGTGGTGTTTTTTTGCTATGAGTTTTTTGTTCATCTTCTCTTCAATAGGTTAAAAAACCCCCAAATGCTCAAACACCTTTGTGTTCTTTCGAACCTCAGGAAAGTTCCAGAACCTCAGTCCAGGTTGAACAAGATTGATTACTCCTATCTTCTGCTGTCTGGTAACTAATTGTGGCTCTGTAGAGCCTCGCTTTAAGTTGCTCTACAGAGCTTTTGTGCTATTGTAAATCACTGCTGTTGTCAAGATGGAAAAGTTTTGAGCTTTCATCCATCCTTAATGCTCAGTAGTGCAGGGTTGTTGGCTTGTCTCTGAGCACTGTTTGCTTGATCCTGGCAAGGAGAGGGGCAGATTTCATGACTGTAGCCTTTATGTTACCACTGTGCAGGTTGTTTGATGCTCTGTGGTGAGGGTAAAGTTAAGCAAGAGACTTTCCAGCTCTCTGAGCACCCTTTCTATCGTTTGTGTTTGGATCTGCTCCTGGTCAAGCCACAAACCTGGGACTGTGTGGGTAGTGGGGATGTTGTGATAAACAGCCCAGGGATTCCTGTCCTAAGCAAGGCAGGTGCTTTGTTTGGTTCAGTGTCCCATGCTCGTGTCCCTCTCCAGGGAGCTGTGATGCTGGGCCCCCTCGGTGGGCAGCTCTGCCTCCTGCTCTGTGCCCACATGGGTGCTCTTATGATGCTCTTGCCTGTCATGGGGAGATCAGCAATGAAATTAATTTGGGGGGAAATGCATGTAGTTTTAGCTTTCCTGTGAAAGGAAAACTCAACATCACTCCAACGCAGATGTTTTATTCAGCTTGAAATGAATAGCTAATTTTATTTTCAAATTATCTAACCCTTTTAATTTTTCCTTTGAAAAAAAAAAAAAACGAACAGAATTTCTGTGAAATGTAATATCAGTAATGAATCTTGAAAATATAAAGTAAGACTAGTAGGCTTTCAATTTTTCTCCCTCTTTGATTAAGTACTTGCTGAATTCAATCCAAATTTACAAAGCATGAGTTTGCTACTAATTCAGTTTTCCTTTTGCCCAGCTTACAGCACTGAATTAAGGGTAGCATTTTGATGCTTGGTACCAGCAGACAGGGAGGTTGGAAAGAGACTAAGACTCATCCTGGGTTGTGTAGATTGAATGCAAGGTGAGCTTGGCCACTGCATTTCTGTGCATTTCCATGGAGTAATAGCATCATGTGCATCAGGTTTTAGGATCAGCTGCGTGGTTCTGTGCATGTTTATGTTTAACAGAGGTCTGGCAATGCATGTAAGGACTGTCTGAACCTCTTGCTGGGTAGGTTTGACTGCACAGTGACATTTGATTCCCCTGTCCCACCACTGAAGGTGGTCAATTCCTTTATGGTAACAGCAAATTCTACTTCCTAACAATGATTTTTTGAAATAACTTTTTTTTCCCCCTCAAGCTCAGTTTTGTGCTGGAAATGACACAAACTGGTAAATGCATTGCAGGAGCAGATGGGGCTAATTGCACCTGTCTGACAGGGCAAATTTTAGCTCTCTGAGCCTTCAAAAGGCTGTGGATTCAAACCACAGTCTGCAAAACAAGTGGAAAGCCTCTCTGGAAGTCAGGTGTTTACTGAATATGACTGAGCTCTCCCTGAAGCTGTGACATCAGTGAGAGGTGATGAGCACTGCTGGAAATTAGGGCTATGAGAATTTATATGTCTGAACAGTGGGAACTCTTACAGAGAGGCCTCTGCAACAAGCAACCCACCTTCAGACACAGCAGCCACCCTCTCAATGCACAAATGCTCAATTTAGATGTTTTCCTTTCCACATGCATTTTGCATCAAAGAAGTATTTGAACATTCCTGTTGTTTTTTACACTTCTCGCTGTGTATGCCCACCTTGCTTCTGCAGTGCTGGCTAGTTGGGTTTTTTTGTTGTTTTTCTCTCCCAAACCAGCAAATCCCTTAGGTGGACAGCGTGGCCATGTGTGCTGTTAGGTTGCAGCAGAGGAGGAAGGGTGAGGTGGGAGAAGAATTTATGGAGGTAACAGCAGGAGGTGGGAATCAGAGTATGGTCTGAACAGATTTGGGAATGGTCTGAAGGAGGACAAAGCAGAGTCAGGATGGGATTAGCAGAAAAGGAATTGCAAGGAACAATTCATAAGCAATTCTCTCTTTGTGGCCTAAATGATTCTCCAGATAGGCCCTTAGTGTGGCCACAGGGGCGAACATGAGGATAAGCTAAGAAAAGCTGTACAAAAGGGGATGGATGGACTGTGTGACAGCAGGACTGTCCTCAGAGTGAAGAGGTGTTGAGATGAGGTACTTGTGCATTGGGATCTTACAGGAAGAAGAGGAAGAGTGATGTGGTCAAATCACCAGGTGGCTGCCAATGGAGCCAAACTGAGAAGACCTTTAGCCCCAAAGGTCTAACATACTTTCTTGATGTTCTGCGGTTTCCCATCAAGAGATGTGTTTCTCTGTGTGTCCTCTCTTTTGCCACAGTTTGTGTAATCATTGGTGAAGCACTCCTTGGAACCATATTTAGCTGATACTACACTATCGGTACCTTTGTGTGATCTCCACAGCTGGGAATACTGGGCATAAATCACTGCTGGATGAGTGCTCTTCTTTTTGTGTGTGACACTCTGGCAGCCAAGCAGGGTTCAGCTGTGCACAGGGCAAGGGCTCTGATGTGGCTGGAGCAGAAATGCAGTGAGGGAAAAAGAGCAGGAACGTTCACAGCCCTCCCTGCCTCTACTGATACCGTGTGGAGCTCTCCTGGAGGCTCTAATGTATCCATGTCTGATGCTGGCTTGAAGCCAAATTATCTACCCTGAGACTTGGCATCTGACACAGAATTTACATTTTCTCAGTGTCTGGCAAGCATGTGCTATAAGGACCAATACAGTTTGCCTGTAAACATTGCTCAGCCATCATTTTGAATGGGAATAGAGCACCTTCAGAATGAACTGCTTTATGCTGCTCCACCGAGGTGTTAAACTGTTTGATGAGCATTTCAAAACTGAAGCTGTGTCACTTGATCAGTGACAGTGCACACAGACCATGCACCATATCCTGCCAGCCAGGCTGCTGGAGGGCTGTTGGGAGTGCCAGCCCTCCCTCATGGAGTACGGCTCTTCCACCTGGAATTTCTCAACTTCCTGCTTGTTGCTTGGGCTGCTTAGACTTAAGAATAACTCTGCATGTGAGTGCTCAGTTTGGAGATGGCCTCTGACATTCAGACACGCATCCTAATGTGTTTGTCCCCAAAGTATGAGATACTGTGCCTTTCTGGAAATGGAGCTGTAAATATTTTCCAGACCTGGGAACATCTAAGCACACAAGTCACTTTGGAAAGCCCTGGCTCTCATCCAGCTCTCCCTCAGCTCAAATGACTAATTAGTGTTTCTTTCATCCCAAAGTTTTGTGAGAAGGTACAATTAGTTAAGTAGTCCCATGACTCTGCTAGCTGATATGAGGGAGGGATTGCTTCCTGCTTGTGTTTTGTCAAAACCAGAATAGCCTACAGGAGCTGACAGGTTTGGGCAGGAGAAGGAGAGCTCAGTGATAGGATGGAACAGTGACAACCAACCACCTCTTGGCAAACAGGCAGACAAGCAGTGACATCCATTGTCCTTTTCTGGAGGGGAAGTAAGACCAAATGTCAGCAACTCATTGCATGACCAGGGTTGTCTGTGAGAGAGAAATAGGACTTTTAGGTGGTGACACACCAAAGGTGACTGTTGCAGTGACAGTGAAGCGAGTGCTTGAAACTCCTGCTGCCTCAGGAGGCAAAAATCAACCTGTTTGCTGCAGAACTGCTCTGCTGCACTGGCCTAGCTCTCCTCCCTTGGAAATAGTTTGATTTTATTGACAGCACAGTGAGACCTAGCATTAGAAACACTCAATCTACCTCCTCAGCCAGCATTTTCCTAATAGTGGAAGCAAGCATTTGTGTAACCACCAAAATCTGGGCATAGGAATCATGACCTCATTTGGGATTATTTCATTTCACTAAGCAGAAGCTGTGCCTTTCCACACAGCAGTACTAATTCCTCTTGAAATCCTGTCTCTCAGAGCTGCATTGCCTCTGCTCAGACTGTGGGCTGCCTGTTACAGCTGGATTTGCTGTGAGCATTTGTGTGATGGTTCTCTCATTTCTAGGCCCTGGCCTGAAGGCTGGCTTTGTCATCTGTGCTCTCATTCGGCATGAAGATGTTTTCCTGTCAATTCCCAGGTCAGAGATTTACCGCCGGAACTCCGGCCACAGGAAGGCAGAATTAATGCTTGCTCTTGATGTTGCATTAGGGTATCACACAGGAAGCTGGAACTGAAAGGCTGGAGAGAACCTCCAGAGACTTTCTAGCTCAAGGTGCTGCTCCAAGGAAGGATCAAGTCAGCTCACACAGTTCCCAGGACATATCACAGTTTAAGTGCTCTTAACAACTGCGGTGAGGCTTTTTTTGCACATCCGAAGGCAGTGTGTCTCAATCCCTTACTACCTTAATACATTTTGTTTCTTACTATACAAAAAGAATCTTTGCTGCTAATAAAGCATATTTTTTTATCCTTCTTATCCTTCCTTCCTGCTTCTTTAGCCACTAGGGCAGAGTATAACCTGGAACTCATCATCCTTTTATGGTAATGTTTAAAGACTATCAACCTGTCCCATTGGCTTTCTCTTTTGTAGATGGAACAAAGTGAAGCAACTCATTAATGTTCATATTTCTAAATCTTTCCCCATTTTGGGCTTTCCCAAAAAGCTCAAATCTCAGAGGAGACTCAAAGATGAACGAAACATCACTTCTCCTGGTTATTGGGCCCCATCCACTTAAACTAAGATGGTTTTTCCTTTTCATTTTAGGATTGTTGGACCTATAAATATAAAAGGGAAAATCTGGAAATGTGAAACTCTTGCAAATCAGAATCTGTCTGAATTCACATGAATTGTTTGACAAGCAAAGTTTGAGCAGCTCATCTTCCCATGCTCCAGCTCTCTTTCAGACACTGCAAGAAACTTACTTAAGGCAAGAGTTATTTTCTTAGTCAGCAGGCCTCTTTCTTGCAGCCTTCCTCTGCAGGCAGTGCTGTCTGCAAGTGTAATGTCTTCTTCAGCCTCGCCCTTCATTCTCAGCTCTCTCCTAGGCATTAGTTGCCAAAGACACCCGTTTGCTTCTTCACATGACCAATACATGCTCTTTTGGGAGTGACAGTTTGAAATCAAAGAACCACATCTTTTTACCAACTTTTTTAACGTGTTGGATGCCATTTTTCATTCTGTGTGGAGATATTTCTTGAGCATCCTCATCTGCAATGCAATCCTGAGAGATTCGCCAGTGTGCTGCAAATACACTTAGTGAGTGCACTCTGGGGGTCCAATCCTTTTGACTGACAGTGATGGATCGCCTTATCAGTAATCCTCCCACTGCATCCCCTGACTGGCTGGATGCACCACAGAGTAGTTAGAAAATTCTTTGCTGTAGAGAGAAACAATTATAAAGCATTTTTAGAACAGTGAATGGAATGTTTTTCACAGCTGGCAGTTCTTATTTATGACAAGCAATAATTGCCTCAGCTGAAAAAAAGAGTCTGAAGAGCAAAAAGAAGGTATTTTTAAAGGGAATTTGGTATGCTTGGATTTGCAAGTTGGATTCTGTAGGTACTGGGTGGCTGCAAGCAACTGAATATTGGGGGTACTGAGGGGGATGGACTGGATGTGCAACAAGGCACTGCTCCTTGTTGGTGATGCCAGACCTGCAGTGCCCAGATGAGGACTGAAATAAATGGATTTTGTTTGTTTGTGTTGAGTTTGGGTTTGTTGTTTTTTGTTTGTTTGTTTGTTTGTTCCTTATAAGACTGTGCTTTCTGTTGAAGAAAGTTAGGAGGTATGTTTGGAGCTAATGGATTCATCTCAATCACTCATCTGCAAATGCATGTTGGATTTCAAAAGACCTGAGCTCCTGTGGCTTTGCACAGATTTTTTTCCAGCATCAGCCTTTTAATCTACAATTTTCCTTAAGAAATTATAAGACTTAAAATGTGTCTGTAATGTTATATTATAAATATCATGACCTTTGAATTTAGACTCCACAGAACAACTGTTTCTGTGTATTGTTTCTCAGCTGGATGGGTTTGGTGAGTGTTGTTCAAAATCCAACACACTTTAAAAGTGTCCTGACAAATCCTTTTATTGAAAAATTTCCCAGTGAATCACCTGACCAAACATACAGCCAATGATGAGCCAAAAGGGAGATTGCTTTGCAGGGTGGAGGTAAACTTTCTCCTGTTCTTTTGTTGAGCTTGCAACATTCTTCCTTTTATTGGTGGGAAGAGAAAATTTACCAAGGCATGTTGTCTGTAGTACTCTGCAACTTGTAATGGTCTTTTCCTTTATCCTAAAGACTATTTACCTCTGTGCAGAGAATCTTATATAGCCTATTTAAAATGGAAAATATGCTTTTTCTATTTCTTTGCCGCATAGCAAGTGTGGGTTCCACGTAACCTTTGCTGGGAAGAATGATCCTCCAGCTCCCTGGCAAGGAAGACAGAGGAGAACTGCCAGGAGAGTCCTGCAGATGTAGAAGTGCTCAAGGAGTGCCTCTGCTTCGTGGCTGGAAAGCCTGTGTTTCTGGGCGTCACCAGCCTGACTTTCTTTCCAGTCTCCACTGTGTCTTCCCTTCCACGGGCACCAAGGAAAGTGTTTATCACACCTTGGCTGTGGCATCTGCACTGATGCATCTGAGAAGTGACTGGCACGATGTGAACACCCAGTGAGTTATTTGGCTGGTCTTTTATTTAGACTGAATTACCCTCTGCAGAGATCCTGCATCCTATCGTGTCGTATGACACTCTGGGCAGTATTTCAAGGCAAATAAATAAATAGAAACAGTAATAATTCCCTTGCACTTTTCTTTCAGCTGCAGGATTTTGGGAACCCCCAGAACACACTTCTTCTAGGTCTTCATTTTTGAAAGTGCCTAGAATGGGGAGAAGAAAAACAAGCAGTTGGCTCTAGTGAAAAAAGGACAGTTAAGCTTTCCATTAGATCTTGTACAAAGCCCAAAACACCCAGATCTCACATCAGTATTAACAAACCCATAACAGCAAATACTTTCCTGGAATCTGAGACTCTTTGGGCTCTTTAGAAAGAAGTCAGCAGGACTTTCCACATACTGTAACTAACATGTTTCATGTGCTGTCTTGAGCTGAGGTCTCTCATCATTGTTTTCTGCTGATACCGTGGAGATTTTCTGGATCTCTGTGTTCCATTGTACAACTAACTGCTTCTGAAAAAGCTATTTTATTGATAGTCTATAGGGGCTATTCTTGGAAGAGAAATGAGTAATGTATTTGTATACCCTTGTCTCTGCATGACTGTATGTGGGGTCACACAGGGACGCCTGACTTTGGGTTCCAGTGCTATTGAGACATATTTTCATCAGACATCTTGTGCAAAAGTCAAAGCAGAGCTATGCCTGCTTGTATCAGCTGAGGATACAGCCTCTACAGTGAACATAAGAAATTACTTTAAATCTCATGCTGTTGCAGCAGCAAAACCAGATCAAAAATGGCCAGGAATAATGCTCTGTTGTTTTTTTGTCTTAGACTGCACGTGTCTGGGCACTGCAGTCTCAAGCAAGATAACCCCCCACCCCCGACTCCCTTCCTAGAGCCGGATTTTTAGAGGCAAGAGGATTCTAAAACAGGCAAAACACTCAGGTGGAGGGAAGGAAAGATAAATGTAAGGCCACTAAGGGTCTAAAATATGAACATTTTCTTTTATTTTTTTTTTAAAGAGAAATTTCTGTTAAAAGGGGGGTATATAATAATGAAAGGTTCTCCACTGTACTAGCATGTGATTTATTATGCCCATATATCTCCCTAGCTGTGTCCAGGCAGTGGCTTCTATCATTAGAATGCAAAGGTTTGAGCCTGAAAAAGAGAAGACAGACTGATTTTGGAAGCTGGAGAGCAAAAAACAGACTCTGAAGGGGGTTCTCTGTGCACAAGCTGTGGACTGCTGTGTTTTTGCTGAGGAAGCAGGTGGGAGCAGTCCTGCCATGGGGAGGTCGGGCATGTGCCAGGGGAGCAAGAATTGCCTGGCAGCAGAGATGCAGCTTGTGCCCCATCAGGGGTGACTTGAATTAGTCTTTGCTGCTGACTGAGTCCTGACCCCTGAGTATGATGGTGTTGCAAAAGTAAGATAACAACCAGCTGCCTTAGGAATTACCTTGCCAGAGGAGGAACTGTGAAATAGATTTAATTATATCTGAGGAACTAAATATTTTATGCAGGTATTATATGATGGCTTTATCTCCCGCACTGGAGTTTTCCTATTTGGCTTAATAAATACTGTTTTTTCAACATAGGTTGCTGTTTGTGAGTGGGTAAAGTAAGTCACTGAACATTGCAAAGAGTTTTTTTTTCAACTTCACAGGTTTCTGAATGGAGACCTGAGCCAGTGATTTGCTTGTAACCTTTATAAACATGACCTTTTGGCAGTCATGCAGGTCTTGGCAGAAGACTTGCAGTTACTTATCACAAAAGTTTTTCATGTAAGCATGTCTAACTTAACTACACATTTTTTTCTTTATTATTTTGCCTTGATTTTGAATTCTTTCCAAGTAAGATTTTTTTAACCTCTGGCTAACAAAGTCTCTGGGTAATTATTTGATTACCAGTTAAATACAGTTTCTGATGTAGAACACATACAGTTGGTTTGTACCTGATCTAAATATATATCATGTTTCTTTCTTGCTGTTTCCTTGCTAAAGCTTGGTTCTGCCACTATATAATTTTGTGTACATTTCAGAGCCAATATCAATAATTCATCAAGAATCACAAAAACATCCATGTGCAAGTGATGATGCAGGCTGACACTTGGCTCTCTTTGGTAAATGGAGCATCTCCTTGGAAAGATGATGCTGAAATTGGCATCCCTTTTTTGCCTCCCTGTTTCTCCTGTTTCAAGAGGAAGAATGTGCTGGATCTGGTCCTCATCAAGGGCAATCATGCCTGGTTTTGGAGGCGAATTTGAAATGGCTGGAGGGAGGGTGTGTGTGTCACCTGCCTTGTGCCTGTCAGGATAATCCTCCTGTAGCTGTTCAATAGGAGAAAGCAGCCTGTTGACAAGTGCCAGTACTTTTTTACAGCACGTTGTAAGATAAAACCTAAAATATATTTCCTATTGTTTTCTGCTACCCTGGGTATAGCTCTGTGCCTGGAATATGTATCAAGAGCAATTCCTCTGTTTACACTTTAAACATGAGCTATTGAGTACTTACTCCAACTAGCAGTTTCCTGGGAAAAAGGTTTGCAATGACCATCTATTATCTCGGCTGCAAAGAAAGCAAACTCTTAACCACATATGAAATTAAGCGATTCTCTTCTAGCAATTGGAGTTTGGGTTTGGTGATAATAAGTGTGGGTTTGTGATTTAATAGGTCATTACCTACTTTGCCTACAATCACAAAGCAATAAATAACTATTGGCAAGATGGATAATAGCTGGGTTTGAGACGCATGAAAAAGAGAAAGCAATAGGCACAACAACATACTTTATATTCATAGAAAATGGATTCTAGCCAAGAAATGTGATCTAAACTGATAAGAGAGTGGATTTTTATTAGATGACTCTGGTTTTGGGGATGGTTAAACATCTGCTTTCACAAGTGCTGGTTGTATTTCTAGTTTATAAAATGTGTTTTGGACATGTTACGTGGAAGTATCCCTTTCTGAAGTTAATTCCATATCTCATGGACCCAGACTCATGGTCACATGGACCTTCCCTCTGAAAGACCACCCTAGGTTTTTTGGACCCAATTAGTCAAAAGTTGTTGCTGCTTCACTGATCACTTGCTGCCTGATTCAACATCTGCTGCAGCTGCTGTGAGTTGTTCTGACTTCTGGGGCAAGAAGTGAAGCTCCTCATCAATTCTTTTTTTGTGATACCTTACTCTGTTCATGTCAATCATGGCATCCTGTATAATATTATAATTTCCCAACCATTCTTGTTCCCTTCAGTGCAATATTATTGCAGCATCATTACACTAGTTTTACCATAAATTCATCATGGTTTTGATCATCCCTAGGTATGTTGTGCAGAGCTCCAGGCTTACTTTGCAATATGCAAGAAAGTACACGAGAAATTGAAATCCAGATGTGGCAACAAGCTTCTCTGGGGTTGGGGAGAGAGGATGGCATGGCCATGGTGCTCATCACCAGCTCTTGAGCTCACCATTTGTTTCTTTTCTGCCTCTCTTCACTTGACTGGTGCTAGAAAACAAAGATGCAGGCAATGTGCAGGTGTCTTTCATGTGGTCTGGTTTTGAAAACGTGAAAATACAGTTCTGTAGTTCTGAGCCTGACATCAAGATCAGCTGATGGCTTTGTTCAAAATTTTTGGCTTAATCAAGAGGACTGACTTGAAGTATCCATCCTTTTCCTTCTCAGAAAGGTTCAGAGAGAAAATGTCCTTGCATATTTTAAGGAGGTGGGGAGATGGAAGGAGGAGTGAGATGCCTGCAAAAGTGCCAGTGGATGTTTGTTAGTTCTGAAATAGAGAGAAACAAAGAGAACTCTTCCATATTTCTCACCAGCCTCCTCCATTTCCAATACGTTCACTTTATATCAGCTGACTTTAAGAACAAAATGTGCTCAGGGAAAAGAGATTAAAATTGCAAAGCAGTTTCCTTTCCTATCAACAGAACTGACAGAAAAATGACAAAATGCTTGTGGGAATGATTAGAGAGAGTGAATGTTCTCATTCATGTCATGTCGTATATTGCTAATTTATATGTATTTGTTTTTGTACTGATCTGGCAAATTTCAAAAAAGAATCTGCCAGGAATCAATGGGAAAAATAGGCCTGTATTCTTTTGGAAATTAATAATAAGTATTTGTTGTGTTTTATTTGGATTTTCATGACATCTGTGATGAGTGATGGATATCAGGAATGGAAACATCCAGTAAGAAGAGGCAGGAGGCTCACAGCAGGACTCTGGAGACTTGGGACCTCCTGCTCTCTCTGCTGTTGGCCTGCTGCGTGGCCCTGCTCACCCTCCTCTGTGCCTGCATCTGGGCAGTGGAAATACTGACACTTGCCAGCTCTGCAAGCTAGTTAGACTGCAATGAAGGACTGGCCAGGAACCAGGAATTCTGCTCTGTAAAGAACTACAATGTCCAGTGTTCTGTTTTTTAATACAGGAAAAGGATTTGAAACCTCCAAAAATCTCCCATGAGGGAGCAAATGCCACACAATGCAAGGTGGGGATCTGAATCTTTGCCTTCTACACCTCTTATACATGCTCTTGAGTGCTGACTTTCTGGGATCTCTTCTACTCTTTCCTCTCTTTCCCCCTTTCTTCTTTCTTATGTCTAAGGAAATAGCTACTGTGTCCTGAGTGATACAGCAGTTAATAAATGCAAAGTATGAATTAGATGTAAACGTTCCTTCACTTGCTAGAACAACACTCTCCTTGCTCATCCTTTGGCCACTCCAATTTTCAATGTGCCAGTAGTCTGCAAATACATGATTCTCACCCTATACTTTGATTTTTTTCTTTCAGTTTTACCTCATTAATTGGTAACATATACATAGATCACCCTAAATACCCTCTAATTTCTTCAGCTGCAATTCTGTCGCTTTTTTCCATAATGAGTAGGGAGCTATTTAAAGTTCCATTGACTCTGCTGATTCCAGTGACATGATGTGGAAATAAAATTCTCCTCAAAAGCCTGAGGAGAAAAAAACCACAAAAATCTGGCCTGTTCACCTGACTTCTCAGAGTCATTCAGGTGCCTAAATCTTCTTGATTTCCCTGTATTTGGATATTTGACTTTTAATGCTTCAATAGTCCAGAGATACACAGATTTAATTATCATTCAGCCTGGTTATACAGATTTTTTTTCAGTCTTTCCTGGTAAAGTAACACCTACAGCTCCTTAATCACTTCTGTTACTGATTTTATCTCCATTGCATCTGAACCTGAATTTTTTGGCAAGGTTGTTGCCTTCCAGGTTTTTCAGCCTGAGTGTCAGGAACATGGCATAGCCAAGAATAGACTGGAAAACATGGTTCTTGCTAGTCTGTTTCTACCCAGAGAAAATTAAATTCAATGAGAAGAAGCACTTGCTCTCTAGCAGAACTTGGTTAATATCATGAGAAAAGAAGAAAAAAAAAGGTACCTGTGAGGGTTAACACTGGGGAAGTTAACAAGAACCCGATACGGGAACTCAAGAGAAACACCAGGCAGATGGTATATCATCCCAGCAAATAGTTAGGCTATTTTCCTGTCTGAATCCATTGATTTGATGTGAGGAATGTGCTGTATCTAATCTGTGCAGCCCTCTTTCTCAGAGATCCTTTGACAGTGCATCTCATCTCGCATATCAAATTGCATTTGCATAGTCAGAGGCTGGGGCTCTGAGCTGCTGAGGCCGTGTCAGGAGGGCTCCAGTGGGGCTCCAGGGCAATTCCTTTCGTGATCAGTATTTATTTCCAAAGGGCAGATTTGCCTTTGTGGCTAGCCACACTCAGTCTCACAGAACACAAATATCCCTTGTCCTGGGAGCCTGACTGACCCGTCTTGACAGCACTGAGAAATCTCATGGATAACCCAGGGAAGGGCTGGGAAGGACCCAGGGAAGGGCTGGGAAGGACCCAGGTAGCCTGGGAGGGCTGCAAGACACCAGCACAGCTGAGGAGGGTGACTGCTTTGCTCAGTGGAAAATTTCCTCTTTCCAAAGGACTCAAACCTGAGAGAAATGTTTCATCAAATGGTCGAACTCCTCCATCTCCCCAGACCGCTCCGTGGTGAGCACTGAGGTTTTTTCACCATCCTGTGGGTTTCTCTCAGTGCAGGGTGTGTCTGGTATGATCATGTCAAACTCTCATGGTGGAAGGAACTTCAGCTCAGCATTTTCAGCGTAAGCAGAAGCAGAATGAACCCAGCTTGTGTAAGAGAAAGGGGTGAGGAGAAAATCTCGGTCTTGGAGGCCTGATGGCTTAATTTACTGCGACTGTTTGAAGTCTTTCTGTTCGGCCTGGCCCTTCTCTGCCCTTGGTGTAATACAGGAGTTACCAGCCAGAGGAATTAACATGTTTAGCATAAAGGAAAGGAGATTAAGGGATAGGATCTGTGAATTTTACCCATGTTGTTTTGGAAGAAAAAGTAATGTGAAGAGAACACAAACAATTAGGGCATATGCTGTGTTTGTTTATCTTCAGAAGCCTGTGGTAGGTGTGCCAGTACGCTGGTGTTCAGCAATTAACAATAAAGGCAGACAGCAATTAACCACATGTCTGCTGTGAGTTGTAATGCAAGTTATTTGTATTTAACCTTCATGATTCATGAACCACTTTCATTCTGGGAACTAGAGAGAAAGGAAAGGAACATCTTAGAGTCTGATGTCACCGTGTGAAAAATGGTCAGACTTCCGTAGTGAAAAGACTTATAAATAAATAGAAATATATAGTTTTTTTCATTATTGGCAAATTACATTATCATTTCTCATATATATACATGTACACATGCATATACACATATCTATGTACATATATATTTTTATTGGTGACAATAGAGTTCTATTTCTGTGAATTTCAGGCTTCATTTGCTTTTAGGATCTCAGATCAGATATATACTGAAACCAGTGAAAAAACTCTTATCAGTATCAATGGATGTTGCATTTAGACTGCCCGTAAAAACACCACCATGAGACCTACAGGCTCTGCAGGGTTTTTTTGTTTGGCTGGGTTTTTTTCTCCCATGTATTTCTGAAGAAATTGGACTTATTTGGGAATATCAGCCTCTACAGGAGTCAGCAGTCAAAGGAGCGCAGTGGGACATCCAGACTGTTGGAATTGCCTGTTCTGATGCCACATTCTTTTCAGGGTTTTTTGAATTGACACCCTGCCCTCATGAATAATTGTCAGTGGAACAGGTTCAGAGCTGGGTCTTTAATAAAAAAATATCCTGGTCCCAGAGGAAGAAGAGCAAGAAAACCAAAGGACACCTGTGTTATCGTCTGTTAAAGAAGAAATAACCACTGCATCAGGATCACTTTTGCTTTTTCCCTGAACTGGAGTCCTGTCACAAAGCTTGTTTTTGGCGGAATGAGGTTTAGCAACCAGTTTGTCTCATTATAGGTAAACAGATACATTTTGGACAGTTTTCCACTGAGCATCGTATAAATCTAGGCTTAACTGTAATGAACTGGCTCCAAAAAGTGTACTGGAATATTGATTTTTGTGAATTAATAAGATATTGTTTTCAGGTTTTTATGGATTAATACTTAGCTACAAGCTGTTCAGCATTTGGATAGAGAATATCCTAGTAGTAAAATGTAATTTTGTTTTGGAAACAGATGGAACAATTGGATTGGTGGAAAGATTGTATTAAAGGGTAGCAAAGGAGAGACACAAAGTGCCTTTATTGGTTGTTCTTTCAATACAAATCAAAAATATCTACAGCCTGGAATCCAGTGAGTGTTTTTTTTGAAAACAGGGTTTTGTAGACTGTTATTTTTGTCTCTGCCCAAAAATGTAATTTGAGAAAAATGAATTAAAATGAGGTATTTTGGAAGGAAAACGATAATCTTTTTAGCATAAAAAAATTTAAATTGTGTTCCCAACTTGTCTTGGAATTAAAAGCTTATTTAACACTTCAAGCAAAATGAAATCTGTTTTCCTCCTGCTGTCCCTGTTTCCATTGGGAACTCTAAAATTTTCCAGTAAGAACTTTTCCAAAGGTGATTTTTTTTCAGGGGAATTTTCTTTCAAATCCACCTAATAATGGTGTCAGGGAGCACTTCAGATATTCCACAGCGAGATGAAAAGAGGTCAGGATATTGTAAGAGGAGCTGAAGGATGAGAGAAATGATTTGAGCTGCAGACTTGTCAGAGCGTTTGGTGGGGGACAGCACAGCAGTGGGCTAAGCATGGCCAAGGGAGGCTGATGGGCAGAAACAGGAGTGTACTCTGGAATCTGGGACCACTGTGCCCTGGTTACTTCTGAGCTACCAGGCTCTGGACCAGATGAAGGGCAGTGGTGTCAGTTGGCATCGGCAGGAACAGTATTTCAAGTTGTATTCATCCAGAAGGGTCTGCACTACAGTGTTTTGGAGAAAACAGCAAGGCCTGTGTGTTTTGCCATCCTTCACTTGTGTGGAATTACTCAGCTCTGCTAATGCCAGTTCTGATCTCAAATGCAATTCTGGGGTAACCACACTGGTTTCACAGGAGTTAATCCTCAACTGTTGGAATCAGAGCAACATCAGGGCCCCAGTCTCTGCCACAGTGCAGTCACAAACACAGCAAATAAGTCACTGTTGGCACAGCTTCAAGAAATGTGCTCCATCAGTTGTTGTTCCCGTGCCTGTAATGAAGCATTCCTGTAGGGAAGAGGTTGCACTTGAAATGTAAATCAAGTTCTGTATCATCAGACTTGTTAGTACAGTTTTTGGTGCTGCTTGATAGACAACACATGGAGCCTTGACATCTGGCTGTTTGGGCATTAACAACGCACTCAGTCAAGCACTTTAACTGGGAGACATTGAGGAGAGATGCACTACAGTGGATGAACACATACCTGTGTGGACTTCAGGAAAGATGTGAAAACCTTGAGTGTCCTTCTACTGCAAGCAATCTTTGTTGGATCTCAAGGACAGGAGTGTGAAGGTGAGTATGCCTCTGTTCCTAAAACTGAAAACACATTGTGCATTGGTATCACAGGTCTGGAAGAAGCACAGCTGAGCACAGCCCATCAGGCAGAGCGTGCAGCTGAGCTCTGGGGAGGGATTTGGTGTGCAGTCACAGGATTGCCCGTGAGAGCTCCTTGATCAGAACAGAAATATTTAATCAGGTCTGTCTCCTGTAACTGTCATGTAGAGAAAACAAGGCTACAAATAGGATTTGTGTGATCAATGGGCAGGAAAGACCACTTTATCCATCTTAGCAGTGCTGACGTACAAAACTCGGGTTTGGTGACAGCAAGGTGTCTGTATTCCGGCAGGACTGACTCTCTCCTGTCTGGAGACACGAGCTGTTCTGCAACCATACATTGATCATTTTTAAATTTTAACCACGATCTTGCCTTCTTGTATGTCAGTAGAAAACAAGCTGCTAGATTTAGAAAGAATATGATTCTTCTTATGGCAAAAATGAAAGGAAGAATTTGCACTGATTTCTGAAGGCAAGAATCATACCCGAGCAGTCAAATGCACAATAATATTTGGGTACCTGAAGGCATGGTTTGGAGTTTATTCAAGTGGATCAGTGAATTAGCAACCTGTACACAGTTTTTGAAAGTCCAGGCTGCAGTAGGGAGCATGGTGCAGGGACCTGACTCAAAGAGAAAGGGGTTCAGAGCCTGAGCAAATCCTCTGCAGCCGGGTCTGGCACCACAAAGCCACTGTTAAATAGATCCTCCAGACCTGACACTTCACAGTTTCAAACATTTGCAAAGCATGAGGAGCACAGCAGGTCTTGCTGAGACTAATGGGACAGTAAATTTAGTAAATAGATAAGTGACATACAGCAGAGATGGGAGCTCTGTCTGAAGTTTGTGTCTTACTGAGCACTGGCATTGTCACTTGGCAGAGTCTTTGGAAGATGTTGAGTTACCTTGATGGGTGACAAAACTATTTGTTAATTTTCTCTCTTTGAATATTAGAAATGGACTTGTAAAAGAGGGACTGCTGGCCATTGCCTGCCTGTCTCCCCCCAGGCTTGGAAAAGGTTGGTGGGATGGAGGCAGCAGCTGTGGAAACCCACCCCAAGCAGGAAGATCTTAGGATCCATTTGGAGAGGAGCACAGCTGAATCCAGGTATGAGAGGGAAATGGGTCATGGACACCAAATTACAGGTGTAGCAGTAGCCTCTGCTAATGTTTGTCTGTTCTGTGAAAAACAAAAACAAAACAAAACAAAACAAAAAATCAAAAAATACACAAACCCCAGAGATTGGGATCTACAGCAATGATTCCTTACTTCAGGAAATGGAGCTTTTCTGAACAATATCATCCTCTGTCATGCCTAATCAAACTAATTAAAGAACACCACCACACTTTATTAATGTAATTTATCTCTTGCCTGAGGTGAACTATATTTATGCTCCAGTTACTCAAACATTACTGTTCTGTGTTTGAAGGAATGATGTTATTCAGTGATGTTTATGTTCCACAATATCAGGAGGTAATTGAACAAGTGCCTGGAAAGTTGGGTATTTCCTATTTCAGAAAAGCTTCTTTGGGGAATGTATTGTTTCACAGATATGTTGGTGAACAGGCTGGACTTGGGCATGTCCTTATTTGAATTGCAACTGGAGACCTACACAAGCCAACTTTTCAAGCCAAACAAGCCAAAATTCATCCATAAGCATTAAGCATGTGAATGGCCTGCTTAACCGAATGCACATGTTCACATCATTTAATGAATCGGGGTTGGGAGGCCAAATTTATTCCAGCTGAAGATCTGGCAGGGAAAGGCTAATATGTGCTGAAGGAGGAAGGAAGGAAGTTAGTTAATTCTAGAGATTAAAAACATTAAAGAAAATGTCCATAGAAAAAAGTGCACTTATTTTAAAAAATATTAATGGCTTCCATGAAGTATTCCTCTGATGTAGCCGCTTTTGGAGCACTAATAGGCACAGTATTCACCCGTCTTTCACACCAACTGGAAGAAGCAGTTTAACATCATTTATGGAGTAGGACAGCGTGAGACAACGGAAAGCGTTGCCCAAAACTGATTGAGGGGTTTTCCTGGTGATTGCTTGCAATTTGTTGCTGTCTGTTTGATTAAAGCAGAAGGTAGGAGACAGCAAGGAGAGAAGCACAGAGCTGTCACTGGCCTGGTCTGGGTAGAGAGCTGAGATGGAGCTCCTGGATGTGCAAGGCTGGAGGCAGAGTGAGCTGGCAAGGGAGATGCAGCCTCCTCCCTTCCCAACCTGCCTGGCTTCGTTTACTGAATGAAGCTGAGCTGAGCTGGCTCAAGGCCATTTTGGCCACCTGTCCTGCATTTGAGGCCCTGGGTGGCTTGAGAGGAAACTCCAGTGGGGGCTTGGTCTAAAAAGGACACTCAGAAAGGATGTTGCTTATGGTCCTTGTCTGCCCTACCACACCTACATCTTGAGGGGGTCAGAGGGACCCTTTCCCACCACAGACCTCACTCTGTCTGCTTTGAGGGCAGCTGAGATTTGCAGCCTTCTGAATCCAGAACTGCTGAGGTAAGGCAAGTGCAGGGACCTGGGAGGACCTGGGCTCAGGTAGCACAGGCACAGATCAAACAGTGGGAAGCAAACCTGGCTGGGGAGGCGGAAAAGCAAAATCCTGCCTTGAACTGTGGCACTTTTCATCTCAGACCTGAAGGAGAAGTTGCTGTCCACAGTTTTCAGTGGGACCTGCCAACTCTTTTCCAGCCTGTGTACTGGGCACTAATGCAGTGACTATGCGATTTCACTTGGGTTGATTTAGAGAATTTCACAACTAAATTTAAAGTGCTATTAAGTAAAATGACATGTAGGGAACAGTACCATGCTATTTTTTTTTTTAAACTTGGCTTATGTATTTACTACTTGCCTAAGTGGGTTCTCAAAAATATCTGCCAAGTAGATTCTGTCTTGTAAATAGATCCAAATGAATTTTATTGGGATTTTTGTGTAAATCTTTTCTAGCCTGCTCCCAAGTTGAATTTGGCAGTTTAAAAAGTCTTCTAAGAACAAGGAAAAAGAGGGGATTTTATAATTTATGAATAAGTGAACTGCAAATTTTCCTGGGTAGTGGTTAAATCTGTTTTGGATTTTCCTAGAAGAGAACAATGACTCACATCCATTGATAAAGTACACCTTACCTCTGTATTAATAACAAGTGCAGTCGGGTGTATCAGATTGCATCTGCCATTGAGAATAGAGATGCTTGTTTGGAGGACAGAGCAGGACTGAGCTCCCAGCATGTTGTGTTTATGGTTCCAAAACCAAAGTACAGATTGGAGATTTGTCCCAGGTCAGAGTCTCCTTGACAGCCTGTGCACTGTTGCATATCAAGTGCTCCTGAATAAAAAAGTTGGATGGCAAAAAATAAATTCTGGTGCTCCAGAGTAAAAGGCAAGTCCTGATGTCTTACACATCCTAGGATTAGGCCTCTCAGACTGCCAGCTCAAAATTTAGGGTGAAAACAAACAAAAAAACCCCAACCAAAACCATGATGAAGCTGACTGGATGATGTAGAAGGTGCAAACTGGCAGAGCCTGTGGTAAAATAAGAACAGAAATTCTTTTGAAATAGACAAACATGGCTGGAAAGGTAACTGAAGAGCATATTTAACGTGCTGATTTTTTCCTGACGATTAAACAAGAAAAATCCACACTACTAAGCTGATCATTAGTGTGACTGTGATTTTAGTGCTGTGTTGGATAATTTCCTTCAACAGTGGAGAAATGGAAAGAATGTGCCAAAGATAGAGTAAGTCAGCTGGGGCAAGCAGAAATTCACGTAATATGCCACAAGCATGATGAGATCCAAAAAAACCATAAGGACTGAAGTAAATGGTAAAATGCATGGCAGAGAAAGCCATCATTCTGCTGGAAAAAGCTGTTATAGCAGACACAAAGTTTGGCCATTTATGCAATCAAGAAACAGCTAGTAATTGAAACTGACAGGGACTGTTTTTACAGATGTAAACATAGCTTTATATTTAGATTTTCCTTTTTTTTTGTTATTATCTATCTGGAGACTGTTTGCATATTAGGTGTACCAAGTCCTATCCTTTGTTGCTTTGTACCTGGCTCTCCCTAACATTGCTGCCAAAAGCCCTTTGAAGGCTGTGGTCTTCCAAAAGCCTTTGGCATTTAGCCTGGCAATCAGTCCTGCCCCGTGGAGGGTGGTGCCATGTCAGCGTGAATCCTCTCACAGCACAGGGAGGCACAAGTGGTTCTCACTGAAAAGACAATAGCAAGTGACTTCTGGTGGCATCGCCTGGGAAGAAAAATTGGCAACATAGATTTTCATTAAAAAGAAAACCTAAGCATCTCAGATTTCTGTCTTGAAATCAGTGACCTGTACCTGGAAGAGGGTAAGATACCGTAGTTCAAAAGAGCCTCTTTGTTGCTCTCTGCCTCAATAAAAATGAGAGAAAGCAGCATTGCAGCAGAAATTAGTTTTGGAAGCTCCAGAGCAGTGCACAGAAATAAAGCCCCCTCTTCTCCCTTCTCCGTGAAGAGTCTCTCTGGGGCTCAGATTGGCAGATGAATCAAAGCAGAATTTAACTGGTTCAAGAGAAGCTGAATGAAAGAGTTTGGTAACTCTGTGAGATTTATTGCTTTATTCATTATTTATGCAGACAGCAGCTGCAATAAAGATTTAGGGACTGACTACAGTAAACAAATGACTGACATGGCCCAGCCAGATGCATTAAACACTTCGGCACTTCATGGCTATTGCACCAATGTGCTAGTTTTGGTTCCTAACCCCAGTGCTCAGAAACTGGGATTAGAAGCAGCACCCACCTAAAGCTCATGTTCCCACTGGGGATGGCAGCAGCAGAGCAGGGGCTCTTTCTCCAGCATCCATAATGTGAGATAGATACTGGAGAGGAAATATCCTAAGATATGGGGTATCCGAACCTTTCACCAGGGATCATCTATGGTTAATTAAAACACAGTGCTCCCACTACCTTCAGGGGCTTTCCTGGTCAGCAAGCCTTGATGGGTGACTTCCAAGCACTCCTGAGGGCAATACCAGGACTGCAGGAGCTCTACTGTGTCTGGGGCCCTGCAGAGGGAAGATCCCACCTGTCACCTGTGGGACCTCTTTATCTGTGGGGAGGAGGTGCCAGGGAGAGCTGTATCCTTGCCATGGTCATGGCTGCTCTGAGGGGCAAGGAATGAAGCTGCTCCTGGAGAAAAGAGAAAAACTCCACTCTGGTGCTTTTTTTTTTTTTTTAAATGATGTAGGTAATGCATTTTCTTCCAGTTGGTGTAATGTATTTCATACATCTGTCTTGGCCAAAACAGAGTTTTAATAATAGATGTGGGTAAAAAGCACTGACTGAAAGCATAAAACTGTTGCTGAATGTTCAGTGATGATGCAGCCTCTTGGTACAATTTGAGTAAGATCTGTCTGTGGCTATAGGATATTTATCACATTTGAATTGCTGTCTGTCATAATTGGTGGTACCATCGGGCTCCTGGGCACATGCAAGGATGGGTTTGAGGGGCAGCAGCACTGCTGTCTCTGCTCACCCTTGGTGCAGACTCTTGTCCTGTGGGAAGAACTCCCAGGGATGCTGTGGCAGGACAGGAGGCAGTGGAGGAGCCGTGCTCTGGATGAGCCCTGTGGTGGGCTCTGCTGCTGCTTGCACTCATTAAGCATCCTGTGGCACTTGGCAGCAGTAGGGCCATTAACCTTAATGTCCTGGCTGAACTCCAGCCTGACTAATTGCATTCTGCCCGTGAAGCAGTATATTCCCAGTGAAGATTCATGTGTGGAAATTACTCTTCCCTTCCTCTCCTAAAGAGTGTTATACGTAGTGTGGTTTAGTGCTGAAGATGAAACCTGTTTTATTCAAAAATCTAAATCTGGATTGAAGGATGTAAATACAGAGCCTTCAAAGTGAGGCCCAGGCTCCTGAGCAGACTCAGGTGCAGAATGTGGTTTTTGCTCTCCTGCAAATTTTTCGCATTCCTTTATTAATAACAAATCTCCTAAAATCTGTTTAAGCTCATTACTTGCAGCAAATGAAAATACTTCACGCAAAAAGGAAACAGATGGTCCTGAATGTTGACGGTCTGTTTGAGATGTATTTTCAGCCCACTGTCTGGAACTTGTCTTGAGTTGTAAGGGAATTGCAGTTTAATTACAAGCTCTGCAACACTAACACTGTGTAACCAGGGAATCTCGTGCTGGCCTCTTTTGCACATCAACACAACTAATTATTCAGTGGTCTCTGTATCTTTGCTAAAGGAAAATATTTATGCATTTGTTGGAAGGAAAATAACCCTGGGGCTGGGGGGTTCCCCTCTGTGATCAAATTGTTCCTGCATTAGGGTCAAGAAGTTCTGCTGTTAAACTGAAGTAGACAGAAGATTTGCATTATCTGGACTGACCTGGCACCCTACCTGTGGGTGTGGTGCTCCTGGATGGTTCCTGCTGACTCCACATTTACATTTCAGGGTGAAAGTGGGGTCGTGGTGCAAAGAGCCTCAGACTGCAACTATACCCTGTGTGTACAGTTCTGTAGCCTGCGGTGTCGGAGCATTTCTAATTTCTCTGTATTTAAAGCTGTGTTTGGGAAAGCACAGGCTTTAGGCAGAGGCAATGGTTATGGGTTTTTTTTTCCACAGGGACACTTCAGGAGGTTAATTCAATCTGTTACTCGGACTCCACAGTTCCTGCTGGCACATCATCTAGTTTTCGTAGTCAGAGTCCTGCTTCCAGCTGAAACACAATATGGTGCTTTAAAAAAAGATAATTAAAATAAATAATATCACATAGCTGCTGTCATATAGGATGTTTTGCTCTTAGATGACCCATGGACATGGTTCTCATCAGGGACATATGAATGAGTGGAGGAGGAAAACCTGAAGACAAAGCTCATGGTGAGCCCGGGCAGAAGAGGGGCTACATGTGGGTGTCTCAGGGACAGCATCAGGGGCGGGTTTGCTCATTTCTTAGAGTAATAGTAGTGATAATAAATGGTCACCAAACTGGTCAGGAGAGAGTTCATGAATTTGACTTTTTTCTGACACACTTAAGGTTGATGAGCAATTGGCAGGTAGGATTCGAGTAATGCTGCTTCTTCCTAGAGACAGGTGTTTAAGGCTTGCTGGAGTTTGACTGCTTGGGATCTCTGATGCTTTTCTGCTTGGTTGGATGCTGGACATGTTTGTAGCTGGAGAGCAGCAAATGGTGAATAATATGCATCTGAAATGAAGCTCTAAATGCATATTTTCAGGAATTATAGACTGTTGAATTTATATTTGCATAACACTGGTGAATACCAGACTGGTAGTCAAACACCTATAAATAATTAAAAAAAAAAAGGTTGTCAAGTAAAGGGGGTTTATTTTAAAAATTAAGGACTTGTAGGATTTTTATGTAATGTATTTTTGTAGAAATCTTATTTTTGCCTCAAATCTAGGACTTGGGTTTTCTCACTTCCCTCATCTTTTCACAGGAAGATTGGAATAGCTGTAAAAAGTGAGTGTTTATGGAGGAGGCATTCTCAGCTTCTTTCTAATAAAATTATGGAGAAAGCAAAGGTCAAGCAAGGTTTCACTTATCAGATTTTCTATCAGTTTTTCTGCTTTACCTTAGCTGAAAAATAATGAAAAATGAAAGGTATTTTTAAAAATAATCAAAATGAAAACTTCTGTTTCCCACAAAAAATTATTTCACCATTTTCTCTTGAAAAATGGGGAGTGACAGGTTCCTAACCTGGAAAATACTTATGTTCCCCACTTTGCTTCCTTTGCCCCCAAGTTCAGCCAGCTCTGGCATCATGCCCAAGCGAAACAATGAGGAGATGTCTCAAGGTTACTCTCTTTAGCAGAGGAATGTTTCTGAGTCTCTTTTATTTGCCTTTTTAAAAATTATTATTATTGCTATTATTTTGTTCCTGCTTGTTTGTTTTCACTTGGGACATAGAAATCTCTATTATTGCAAAATAAGCTAACTTATCCTGTTCTGTCCGCAAGGAAAAAAGAAATCCAAACACACTGGGTAGTATTAAATGTTTGCTTATCTGAGCCCTTGAGCTTCTCTTGCGTGGCTGTGACTGTGGGCACAGCCTTGGCCGTGCTGGGGCAGGTTCCTTGGGGTGTCACTGCCACTCATCAAAGGGCTGGCCTGGCCCTGCAGAGGCACCAGCACTGCTTGAATTGTGCTCCTCGGTTTTTTTTTTTTGTTTGTTTGGTGGGTTTTTTTTGTGGAAAGGCTTCATAGTCTGGTTATTTGAGGGTTTTTGGTGGCTCAGCCTCTGTGCCTGTTGGTGGGGATTAGAACATCCTGCATCTTCACTCACAAGCTGCTCCAGCTGCCCCAGTGGTTTGGTTTTTTAGCTTGGAAAGTGCAAAAGAGGCTGGTGGTGTGATGTTGTGGGGAGTTTAGCCAACTCCCTAGGCAGGGAATCTGGGATTAGTGTGTGTTCCTTTTCCAGGGCACAAACACGTTTTTCAGGGGTTTTGCTCTCAAAACCACACCTATCATTCCATTCACGGCAAGGGCACATCTCTGCCTACCTGTTTCACAGTTCTAATAATGATCATCTCTATTAAGTTTTAACTAAGCATAAAACATGACTTCAGAAGGAGCCTGAAGTGCTGACAGCAGCCCCTGCTGTACAGGGCAGTGGGGCTGAGCCTTCTCCAGCCCATGGGGCAGTTGCTGTGGTGGGGTGTGCTGGGAGGTGCCTGGGAAGTCTCAGGTGAGCAGCTTCTTTTCCTCCCCTGTGCTCTTCAAGCCCCGGTGCCACGTGCAGGGTATGGCCTCCAGTTACTGCATCACCCCTGAATGTACGTGCAATCCAGAGACATGAGCTGGGTAATCCTCACCTTTCCTTCCGGCTACTGAGAAATCAGGTTTGCTTTTTAATCTCATTCTCAGTAACAGTAATCTCTTGGGACATACCAGTTAAGTAAACTTCAGGGACCAGGCTGATTTTTGGCCATGGAGATTTGGATCCTGTGCACCTTGCTGAGCAGGTGAGCCTTGCCCAGCCTGCTGGCACGGAGGGGGCAAAGGCTGGAGCCTGTAGCATGATGGGCACCCGCCAAGTCACTGCCCATATTCAGCTCTGACTGCACACCTTGGTACAGTGCATGTTCTTTAACCTTTGTGCTAACAGTGACTCACTATTTGAGCTGACAGGTAACAAGTACTTGTGAAAAACTCACTGAAAAACTCACCATCTGTCTCCCCTGAGGAGGCTCAGGCTCCATCAGGCTCCTGGAGCATGAGCTTGAGGGGGCTGAGCTGCTGTCGAGTGCCTGCCCAGACAAATAAAGCCATGGGAGGCGGCGTGTTGGCACCAGAATTTCTTGGAGTTAAATCAGGTTTGACAGTCTGAAATGATACCATCATCTGATGTCTAGTTTTCAGCTTGACTATTTCTTCATCAGAGAATTTTTTGGAGGAAAGTGACAAAACTAGAAATCCTTTTGATTTGTTTCAGCAGAGTTTAAAAGTTTGGTTTTTTAGCTTGGAAAGTGCAAAATTTATGGGAGTAAATTGAGAAGAATAAAACTTACCTACAGCTGATGTTTTGTTCACTGGAAACACCTTTCTCCTTTTAACAACTTCCCTGTGGTCTCTTTTGACACGGTAGTCCAAGAGAGATCCCTCCAGGGTAAAGCTGAGTGTCAGCCTGTAACATGCTCTGTGTGTTTGTGTTCTGTGTTATAAAGGACCATCTCATTGCTTCCAGCCTCCAGCATGGGCAGTTGCTCTGTCTTCTTGGGTGCCTTGATGTCATGATGCTATGGCTGTTTAATTTGGATAAGATCTGTCCCACACTGTGTACTAGTGATCTCAGTGTCTAATGAAGGAGTTGTGGCAATCATTATATTTGGAGCCCTAGGCCCAAGTTCTTCGGTGAGTACCATTCAGAAAGCAGGAATGCATCGGGGGTGTGGAAATACTTTCTCATAGGTGATTAATAAACTCCTCTTTATGCTTATTCTTCTCACTTGATCCCTTCCTTGACACTCTGCCTGCAGCAAGAAGATGGTATATATATTAGCAATACTTGTGGAAAATCAGATTTCTTTCAAGCAAGTAGTTCTCAGCACCATGGGGAGGATTCCATATTTAGTCACCTTTGAGATACTGTCTATCAAAATCAGTCTTCTTTGGTCCCAGTGCTCATATTTTGTGTGTGTGTTGCTTTGGGTTTCTACTTACCTTGGTTTTGTCTACTTAGTCTGTACCTTTATCCAGGATGCAAGTGTTATCTTGCTTTGCAGGTGGTCCCAAGACTCCAAATCATGGCTGTTTTCCTAAAAGCCTGGCTTTGCTGCCAGTGAGAAAATCTTCCCCTCCTCCCTCTGTCTTTTGCTTTGGGTGAGTTAATGAAATGTGTGTGCGGTCTTGGTACTGCTGAAACCAAGGTGTCTGGTGTCAAATTGGGAACTGTCAGTGCCTGAACAACAAGTCCTCACATACTAAATGCACCTGTTGAGGACTTGCTGCTGTTCCTTCCTGCTTGGTGCTGTGTGTTCCCAAATAGCCCAGCTGAAGCCACCACAGGAAGGAATGATTCATCTCCAGTGAGTTTTGTGGTGTAAGGCTTGAAGGACATTTTCCCCAAGGCACAAAGTTAGGCAGTGCTTACATTGCTGAGAGCCATCATGACAGCATGTCTACAGCAAACTGCAGTGTGAAGTCTCAGCCCAAGCAGCTTTTTAGCATTTTTAACAACTCTGGAATCTGCTTTGTAGTCTTCCAAAGGACGTATTTGGCAACTTCCCCCCCCTCCCCACACATAATATGAAAACCCACTTCAGACCTTCCCTGACATAGATTAATGCACTAGGAATGAGAGTTTATGAAAACATAGAAAATTAACCAACCAATTTTTTTGATTGTCAAATACAATGAAGCCACTTTAAACAAATGTCACCAACACTTCTGTGGTGGTATTTATTGTTGCATGAGGACCTGTGATCTAAGATCATGCATAGCAGAGTTTCTCTACCAACCTTGTTGCAGACTGTTTCTTCCTGAACATAAGCTCATTGTTCTCCAGATGTAATTAGACCAAGCGTTATGACAGTTGGTAGGATTACAGCACTTTGATAAATTACTTGTTTCTTAGAAGAGAAGGTTTGTGAAAACAAGACCATTCATCTCATTTCTCACTCATTTCCTGTGCCCAATTTTCTTCTTGAAAATATGCGTGTGGACCTGGATATGAACTGTAGGGAAGATTTTGGTGTTTCCCACAGCCTGTGGCTCCCTCTGAGTGGCAGCCCTGCCCTTGAGTATATCAGCCCTTCACCTGAATATGGTGTCATTTCAAATGTGGCAAGAGGGCTCTTGTCAGCTCCTGCAAGGGTCTGATAAAGATACCAAAGTGGACAGGTATTGGTACAGCCACCTGCAGTGCCCCACTTGCTGCTGGATTCCAGGTACTCATTAACTCCTACCCTCTGGAGCCCAAACATGGTATTTTTTTCCCCTCCACCTAGTTGTCTCTTCCCCTCTTCTAGACTGATATACCGTAGGGTATTATAAAATGTATCCATCCTAAAATGTATAAAAGATTGTGGGAGGTGGTGTCGAAAGTACTGTAGAAGTCAAGGTAAGTCCATGGTAAACCCACACTCTCCCTTCATCTTCAGCTCCAGGTGTTCTTCCATAGGGCACCCTCAGGTCTGATCAGGCATGATTTAGTGTTGTTCAATCCATTCTGACTGGTCTGAGCTGCTGCCTTCCTAGAAGTCCAAGAAGATTCCATGACTTTCTCACTGACAAAGGCAAAGTTGACTGTTCACCAGAATGTCTTTTTGGCCTTTTTTTCTCCAGTCGTTGGGGACCTCCCTAGTCAAGACAATACCTCAAAGGTGATAAGAGTAGCCTTCTTAAAATATTGGTCCTTTCTCATAGAATCCTTGGGTACAACTTGTCTGGGGTGCTGTGAGCTTGGAGTCAGGACATGGGATGAAAAACCTTCACTTTCTGATTTTGTAACTGTTAGTGGAACTGCACTGGGGAGCTCAGGTGCACTCAGAGCCACGTCTCTTGCAGCCACAGCTGCTGTGATGAACCTAATAGACCATGAAGGCAACTGGTTTTGCTTCTCAGGACAAGTTAAGTCTCCTTCTAGGGTGCTTTGATGACTGATTCTCAATAGTTAATGTAGATCTTTTTGGCCACACTGAAGCTTTAAAGTGATTTCAAAGTCATTTGGCAATGGCTGCTTTTCCAAACTGGTTGGAGCTAAGCATGAGGGTTTCCCTGTGAAGTTCTGCACGTTAGTGTTGGATCATTTATCCATTTTCTGAGTAATACATGTGTCAGGGCTTAGGACAGTAGCTTTTCAGAGGTTTGAACAATGGTGACCATCCATTCCACTTTACAGCGTATTTTTTTATCTGAAATTGGGTTTTAGACTTTCCTCTGTTGAGCTGTGTGACTGATCTTAAAAGCTTCTTGATATATTACCCAGGCCTATTAGATTCTACCAGACCTCTCCATCACCAAGAATTGATTTCCCCCTCTTCCCCCGTTAATGCTTGAACTCAGAAGGCCCTTAGGGCTTCTGGCTTAATTAAAAATTAAATTTACAGATCATTTCTCAAATCATCCCTTAAGCAGCCAGTAATAATGATCACCTCTGAGTGGTGTGTGTCACTGTCATTTTAATGTGCTGTGTTGTAAATAGTTATGTGCCCCCTCTGTGAACCCTGTGTGGAGCACGCTGCCCTATGCTGCTCTCTGTTTATTTATGTGTATAATACAAAAATCAGTGTGTTTTGAGTCCTGGGGATCTATACCATACTCCATCTTCAGTCTGGCTGAACATGCTGGTTAGACTTGCTCATGTCACTTTTTTCTTCTTACCATAGAGAAGGAAGGAGCAAATTGTCCTGCATTTATGCACACTTCTGTTTGTTTTGAAAACTGTTTTCATCTCCCCCAGTTGTTTCCCCTACGGTTTGAAGATTACTTTTTCTGGTTCCCTTCCCTGGGATATTCAGTTTCCTCAAGTCCTTTTTCCTTCTTGTTGAAAGGAAACTCATGTTACACATGAAGGGAATAGGAAAAAGCTGCCAATCCAAATGGGTACAAAAGGTTCCTGCTCCCCACAAGTGTTTTACAAAGCTGTCTGTGCTATGTCACACCTTCTGAGCTGTCATCAGTGGTCCTGTGCCCACCAGCCTCAGCTCCCATTAGAGCTGCATTGTGTTGCCCTGTTCTGTGGCTCAAGCGTGCTGCTCTCTTCCCTCTCCAGGCACTGCTCTGTTCTATTTCCAGATATTTTTCACTTGTTAAACTCCTAAAAGAGAGACTGATCAGAAGGCAGTCCCAGGGAGGATTTGGCCTAGAGATGCTTTGCCAGATCCTCTCCACTCAAGGTTGAATTTTGATGGGGATGAGCGTTTAACAGCTTTGCAAGTGGTCTCTGAGCTGAAACCCTGCAGCGATAGTGAAGAATGGGCTCAGGAAGAAAAAAACATCCTTTGAAGCCCTTTTTACCAAAGTAATACATAGTTTAATAATTGTTTGAATTACTCCAGTGAAAGCCTCTTGCACTCTAAGAACCATCACTAGAAAAAAATAAGTTAGCCCCAGCTGAGCTTCCAACCATTAACCTCAGCTACTGAAGTGCCAGTGTCTGCCTGTGCCTGTATGAATAAGCAGTTCAACTGGTGGCATCAAAGGAGTGGCCATCCTCCAAGTTCTGGGGGGTAAAAAGAGGAAACACTGGCTAGAGTATTGTGTAAAACAGCCAGGGCTGCTTTAAAACAGCAGCTTGAATCCACTGTGATTTGCAGAATCCTGAAACTCCCCCAGAGAAAGTTAGAGCTTCTGCCCCAAAGGGGGATCTTCGCATCACTATCTGCTGCAGATCCCCTGGAAACAGCACAGAGGAACTTCTTTCTCCCAGACAATCTCAGTAGGTTTGAGTGATCCATGGTTCTTGATCCTGTTGCTCCTGGGGCTGAGGGCATGTGCTGTCCTAGAGCCGGGAGTTGCAGAAACTCCCCCAAAAGATCATCCCAAGGGCAGAGCAGCATTAGGCCAAAGGAGAGTGTTTGTGATTCCTCTCTTAGAGGTGCTATTGTGCTACAGCTGTTGCAGGCAAGGGAGTGGCTCAGTGCGCAGCCCCTGCAGCGGTTTGGGATTTAAGAGACAGGGCACCGTAAATCTTCTGTCGGCAATTACTCATCTTTTCATTTCCTTTCCAGGCGTGCAGGGTAAACTCTGTGTTACAGCTTCCAGCTGCAGCGGTGCAGGAGTTCTTGTCTAACTGTGTGCCACTGGTGTACATGTGTGAGGTCCCTGATGGACATGTGGACAGGTCAGCTTCCAGCTGAGCTCCGTGTCGTTATAGAGCATGAAAACCAGGTGGACAGGTCAGGGTATACCACACCCACCTCCCTCCACCCAGACTGCTTGATGGCTCTTGAAATGAAGGAAACAGCTTTCCATGAGTGTAATTCTGGAATCTGCATGTGTGTATGCCAGAGATGACCTCAGGGTTTCCTCACAACTTGGGCTATCATAACAGAGAGTTTAAGGCATCTCTTGCATCACTGATTTGCTTTTACCTGTTCTCTCCCTTTACCTTACTTAAGAGTGCTACTGCATGAGAAGTCCTAGTTTCTGGTTCCAGCTAACTCCAGGGAGTCCTGAATTAAGGTTATTGGCTTGGCCACTTAGTGGATGTGCTGTTGTTTGAGCCTATTTGATTGATGCTTCCATGTGGGAAGTCAGGAGAACAGTGTCCCTGCAGGCAGCTGGCTCGCCTGAGGCAGGTTGGGAATGGCAGCAACCTTCATTTTCCTTACATGGCTCAGGCCAGCACTGCCCTTGGTTTTCCCCAGCACCTCACCAAGGATGCATCTGTGGCTGCTATTTGTGACAGTATCTGCCAGCATCACCACACTGTTCTTGGTACAAATCCATGATGGAAGAAAAGTCCTGTTCCAGCAGGAAGGGGAAGGGATGCTGCTGGACTTGCTTGTGTAGTCCTAAATAACAGCCTATTTATCTGTGCTCTCTGATAGTGTGTTATTTCCTAGAGTAATGTTGTGTATCAAAATAGCTGGGAAACATCAGATTGCCTGTAAAAGAGAAAAACTGTAGATTGCAAGTGCTCTGAAGCTGTTCTAAAGTAAATCAGTTCTGTGTAACTGCACAAGATCATTGAACATATATAGAAATGGTGCCTGTGGGACTCCTGTCTTAGGCTGGCTGAATGTTTCTGGGATGTCTTGAGACCAGTTCAGTCCTAAGGGCACCTGTATATGGCTAAAATGACACCGTACCTGAGGTGTGCTCTCTCTCACCCTGTTTTGTAGGATCCTAATTCTTCAAGACTGTCAAACTGAAACTTTGAAGTTTGGCAAGGTAACCTCTAACTCGCACAAGTTTTCCTGGGAGAAAGCTCTCTGGGATGGGTGAGAAAGGGAATGTTTGTGTGGGATCAGTCAAAACATTGATTTTATTTCTGATTTGCTATCATAAGGTGTGTTTCTATTCCAGACTAAAAAGTATTCCAAGTGAAAAGTAGCATTAATAAGGAAAAAAAATATAATTTTTGCAGTAATGCTTTTTTTTTCCCCTCATTCTTTCCACTCTTCTCTCTCTGATACAGTCTCTGTGATCTTGTGAGGTATTTATCAAGAAAATGGTTCAGTTCTAGCATTTTTTAGACAGCTTCATCACTGATCATTCTCTGTAGTCTGCCTTGTCTGCTCAACAGTTGGTTCAGCTCAAAGAGTCTACTTGAAGTATTTGTGCATATTTGTAAATGATGGATTTAGATAATACCTGCAGTAATTGTACAGTCCTGCTGTTTTGGCACAGTAACATTTTGCATTTGCTTTGCGTAGGTATAAAGGATGATGCCAAGTACACAGTATGGAACATGACCTGTGTCTTCCTTTGATGTGTACTTCAGCTGTCATCTGAGATCATGGCAGGGCTGATTTCTATGGAGGGAACTGCTGAGGCTTGCTGGGATTCAGGGGAGCTTATAACTTATTGGGTGTGCCACTGAATCTTCTGGTGCTGGTTTGAGGACTGGTTTTGAGCAGCTGTAGCCTATGTTCAGATACATCTTCCAGTGGTAGATGCAATAGGTGTCACTGGCTCAGAAACAAAATTATCTGACTGAAATGGCTCTCTTTAACCATGTGTGGGGTGCAAACAGAGTTTCTGGGATTCAGAACCACTGGTTCAGCTCTTGGGGCTACTGTGTTTTGTGGATGTCCCAGTAGTGAAAAATGACTTTGACTTTAAACCTGGTAGCTGTTAGATGTGTTTGTGGGTCCTTATCCCAGCTCCTCAGGAACATGTGGCTTGCACCAGCTCAGGAGCAGAAGCAACATAGTTTTTCCTGTTTCCCAGGCTGTGCAGCTCTCATTTGTGCATGTCCCTCCTGCTGAAGGCAAAGCTGATATTCCTCTCCCTGGTTGAAGCCCCTACATCCAGAGCAAAGCTGGTTACCTGTAGACTGCTTTGCAGTGAAGCAACAAAGAACCTGGTATTCACTGTAATGATAAAAATGCAAAGAAATGAATGTGTCTGTCTCCTTACCAAGTAGACTTAAACCCTACTTTTCCCTCTGCCTTCTGCTGTTTCTTCCGTCAATCTGTGTCACCAGTCCCACTTGGAGACTCAATTCCACTAATGCTGTGCTGTTTGTACATATTTGTGTAATCGAGGTTGTTTGATCTAGTTGTTTCAGAGGGAAACATTGAAGTAGCCCCTGCCCTGCCCTGCCCTGCTCCGTGTTCAGCACACCTGGGCTCTGCTGCAGCAAGATAAGCAGAGCAACCCTTTCAAGCTGCTCAGAGCTCAGACGGTCATCTCAGGGGGCTGCTTTGCCAGCAGAAGTTTGTGCTTGTCCTGCTGAGCCTTGTGTCTTGCCTCCAAGCTTGTTTTTCCTCTACTGACTAGAAGTAAATTAGCTCCTACCCTCTTTCTCTCTTCCCTTGCAAAAAAAAAAAAAAA
>VXBX01000757.1:16779-232603 GCA_013400415.1 Scytalopus superciliaris | reverse complement strand
AAAAAAAAGGCAAGTGAGAGAAAGGATAAGGGCTGGCTTGGGAACTGTTGCATATGTGGATGCAATTTTAAAGTAGAGTTTATCTGTTTTTCTTGGAGGCTGCAGTCAGTGTGTGTAGCCGTGCTGCTTTCCCTGCTCTCACCAGGCTCCCATATCAGTGCTCCCAACAGCCTCGAGAGGGTCCAGCTCTGTGTCCTGCCCTCCTGCAGCCAAATCCTAATGCAGTGAATCGGGAAGGTAGCTCTTTCTTTCTTTCTCTATTTCTGCCAAATGCTGCTATCAGCTCGGTTATTGCTCAGCCATGGTGATATTGCTGCTTGATTTATATGGCCTCTATCCTTCTTGCTCCTCTGCCGCTTGAGTACAGCCATTATAAAAGCCATCTGCAGCTTGTGCCTTTATTCCTTGGGTTTCTAGGCTGGCAGATGGTATGGACAAAAAAAGAGCCTTCCTCTGTCTAAATTAAGCAATAACACATCAACTTCCAATCACATTCTTATTATCACCTCGTGATCGCACTTTCATAAAATCCCTGTTTCCATAGCTAAGCATGATAGATATTTCTCAGCCTTATGGCTTGTGTCTGAAAGGAGTCTCTGTGCCACAAGCCCTAAAAGGACATTTCAAGAAATTACACACCTGTCCTTGCCTCCTCGTTTGCAGTTTGCAGCAGCTCTGCTCAGCCAGCCATTTGTTGCTGCTGAAATAAAACAGGGCCAAATCCCCGTGCTTGGTGGGGCTGGAGCTGAGTGTGGCTGCTGTGCTGGTGGCTGAAGGGGCTGTTCTCTGCCTCCTGTCTGGTGTGAGTTTGGCTCTCATTGCAATTCAGAAATCTCATTTTAGAGATTTTTATCTTGTCACAATAAAAAGAAATAATTTGATTCTGTTCAGTTACAGATTTTATTTTTTTTTTTCCCCTCTTCTTTTGACCTGCTGGTTTATTATCATTTCCTCATTTGGCCTAATTAAAGTGCTGTGTACAGCAGCTTGTTAGTCTTAACTACGTTCCTGCATCTCTCCGGGTAGTGCATCTTCACTGATCGCTTTAGCAGCAAGATTGGCCCAGGGCTAATAATTTGTAGCAAATCACTTGACTGACTGAACATCACCTCCTTTTTTGGTTTTTGAATTGTCTGTGGCAGATCGTTGTTCTCTCAAGCTTTTTCCTTGTAATGATTTCCCAGCTAATTCCTGTGACCAATTTTGGGCTGGGGTTGCTCAACCATGGTTCCCTGTGACTTGGCATTTGCAGTTCAAGCTGCTCCAACTGAACTTGTAAGTTGCAGAAAATGCTTTGATTTCTTTGATTGAATCAGTATAATCAATTACAACATCAATACTTAATACAAATTCCAAATCTTCTTGAACATTCTGGATATTTTAGACAATCTTTCAGCTTTACTAAGGACTTGCTTTGTGGCATGCAGAAGTTCAACAGAGAAAATAAAAAAAAAATTAATTACAGAAAATGCTTGAGTGTTTGTTTTACCCATGGCTATTTAATGATACAATTTTTTCTTTTTGGTAGTATTCCCTAGGTTCTAGTTCCCATTCTCCCCATCACCCTATAAAGTAAGCTGTTTTTCATGACTCAAACAGACACTCCACATCCAAAACATGGGGTACAGAGATGACACATACTGATGTAGTAGGGGAGACCTGTAGCTCAAGCTAAACTCTTCTGTCTTTATTCTGCAGCAAATGCTAGAAGTTGCCCACAAAGACCAGCAAGCACTCCTTCATTTTGCCTGGGTGTGAGCAGGCTTGGAACAGATGAGTTCTGCAGCTGGATCCCACACGCTCCAAGGCACTGGAGCTCTGTGTTTCAGGGTCACACCCAGTGCTGGGTCACTTCCAGCACTCATGTCCCCTCAGCCTCCTCTGGTGCCTCCTTCAGCTGGGGCAGCCCTGTGCCCTCCAGGTGAGACAGTAGCTGACTCCCACAAGGAGGTTTTATTGTGCAGCAGGGGGTTAAGTTACTGCATAAATGAAAACAAAGTGCTTAGTTCTCTCTGCACAATGCTCTAATGGAAAAATATGCTGACTATTTTCTGCTCTTCCTTCAAAAACTGATGTGTTTGTAAATTCTAAGCAAGTACTGACAGGTGACTAATTTATTTTTGTCAGCTTAGCAACAAAGTCTACCCTTTGCCACCATGTTCATTTGTTATGGCAGTGCATTGGCTGACACTGAGATTCATTAGGGTTTTTAATGTATCTCACTGGTGCAGCATCATAGCTATCCAGCTGCATTCCTCTCTTTTTCTTCCAAAATGAATTAATTTCTAATTTCTCCCCATTATTTCCTTAAGCTTTTACATCTTCAGATGTATGCATCTACAGGCATGCATTTACAGTTTTCCTAAGGTGGTCCTGTTAACCTAAAGCTGCAGTTTGGAGCCTTATCAGGTCATTGCTCCACCTCTTTTTTTACAACCCAAAATGCAAGGAGAAACGGGAGAGGAAGAGAGGCAATTTGATTATTTTTTTTTCTTTTCTGGAAGATGCAGTGTGCCATTGCCAGAACAAATCAAGACTGGTGTGTCATCAAGCCTATGAGTATGTCAGTGAGTACTGTCAAAGTTAGGAAGGGCCTGGAGCAGTGACAACACCAAGTGCTGTGCTGGCTGCTCCAGGCTGGTGTAAATCCAACCAGCCCAGGCAGTGTCATGGGGAAGCACATTGCTCAGAGTGGGCAAACCCCTCACGTCATCATCCACCTTCTGGGGAGATTGGAGATTCTGTTACTGCAAAGGGTAATCTGGGAACAGATCCAGCGCTGCTCTGAAAGGTGAAGGGCTGGAAAAATAAGGGGTGGACCTTTCTATGCATCTCCTGGGTAGCTCCTTAATCCTATCATATGAGTGAAAATGGTTTTCTTGACCCGCTCCCACTGTCACCCAACAGTGGGTGTGATCCCAGGGAGAGCAGGGATCATGAGGACCAGCCAATGCCCTGATGGTCAGTCTCAGACTGGCTGCAGTGTTTGACCCACAGCAGTGATGCCAGGACAGCACAAAAGTGATTCCCATGAGACTTCTCACCGCTGTGGGTTGGTAGTGGCCCAAGAGTATTTTGGTCACTCAGAACCAGACACTTGTCTTGTTCTTGATGTGAAATGAGTTACTCCTCTGGGTGGGCTTTGCTCTGCTGATGGCTGAACTGAGCTGTGCTGAATCTGGTCCAAAGTCTCCAGGCATCCTTTGTGCTGGGAGAGGTAACTCTCTGCCCTGCCTCCCAGTGCCTTTGTAACATCTCATGTGGCCAAAGATCTGTTCATCTCGGGTTTGACAGGTTTGCTCATGAGAGTTTCATGTCAGTCTCTGGCAGGAGCTTATGGATGCAATAAGGAAAAAGCCAGGGGAGATGGCAGGCATCACTTTGTGCTTGGTTTTGTGCTGGTTTTTGGTATGTTAATGTGAATAAACATAGTAACACTCCTGGAGGTTATAGATTTTTTTAGTGCATATCATTCTTCAGTAAAGCAGATACAGCAATGGCTTGAGTGGGTCTATGTCCTTTCACCTTCACACATTGGTTTAAAGCTGCTGAACCTTTTTATTTATTTTCAACAAAGTTGCCAGGAACTTCCCCTCAATGTTATCAGCACTCATGTTGAAACATATTTTTACAGCGTGTTTCTAGACCCTTTAACTTCAGCAAAGCACTGAATAGCTCACGGATGGCGCCATCGCAATTATCTGTCCTCTGTGCATTCCTCTGAGCTTTCAGAAGCAGGCCCCGTGTTAACCATACATCATTATTAGACTGACTGCATAGCACTAATTGACACAGAATGAAATTCAGAGCAGGAAACAGAGAGACTTTAGCATTCAGTATGAACAGACTGCAAATTAGTGTTACTGCTGTAAAGGTTAACTGAGATTGAAAACTGCTTTCTTACTATCATGTAAGCTGAATGTTTCCCTCTTTTCTTTTCTTTTTTTTTTTTTTTGGAAAATAGCCATGATTGGCATCTGAAGAGTAAGAAGGGATGCAAAGGGAAGGAGAGCACCTTGCCCTGAGGAAACCCTGTAGCAGATTGCATATTAATGTCAGCTTTGATCAGAAGTCATCTGAACTTCCCAGGCATCTGTGAAACTCCTGAACTGGGAGGTCTTCAAAATATCCCGAGTCACCCATGTAAGGGAACAAATAAGTCATAGCATAGTGAGCTGAAAGCCTGGGATGTCTCAAGTCAAATCTGGGTAGGACTGAATGCCCAAGTGTATATGGGCACAAAACATACTTGTGTTTCTTACCTTTGTCTCAGATTTGTATGACTTAAAGTTATGGAGCAAGTCTTGCCTTTTAGAATTTTGTCTAAAGACCTTCTCCATTTCTTTTGGCAGTTCTGTGTTAAGTGTTTACTGTAAACACAAGAAGTATCTATCAGACAGCTGTGTTCATAGAAAACCCTAATTTTGGTCCAGGATGAACAGATACTGAATGTTTGCTGCTGAAAGCAGACCACAGCAGAATCATCACCTGCATTATGCTGATTTTCTCATGAGATAATATGGCAATCTTTTCTGTAATTATAACACTAAAATTCTTTAAATCTAAGTTTTACCCTTAGTAGCAATCTACAGCAGTCCAAAAACATCAATTAGAGGGTTAGCAATACATATAAGAGCCAATAAAGCAGTTACTCCTTACAAGCAATTTCATTAAAACAAGCTTAAACATATAAAGTAACTTTTTTCTTACCAGTTGCTGTAGTGACAGCTCATCCAAACCAAACACCGTCCATGTTTTAGCTGCAAGGTCAATTTCTCTATGGCAAGGAGTGCTGTTTCTGATGACATACACACAGAGCCAGTAAAACCTGATAATATACTGCTCATGGGAATGCATGGACAGGCCAAAGGATGGCCAGCCACACTTTTTTGCTTTACAAGGGTGTTCAGTCAGAGCTGAGTGGACAATTCACTAATGACAATATATTACATGAACTTACAAAAGCATGGAAATGCTGTGAAAATGGTTCATTAATTTCACTATAAACAAACCATAGAATAGAAAACTGACTATTGGTGACCAGAATAATTCGACTCATGCAAAAGAATACCTTTCCATCTTATATGGACAAGGAATATCTGTGTAAATGCTGCCTCATGCCATGAGCCTTTAGTTTTTTCCTTCTCCAAGCTCCTTGCTCGCCTCTTGGCTGATGTGGTGTAGGAGGAACCCTTCACTGGTTTGACCCCACTTTGTGAAATGAAACAAATCTTCTTTTCCCATCTGCAAATTGCGCTGCCACAGAGAGTGTGTCTGAGTCCGGCAGGGTGAGGAATCCTGGCTTCCCACTTCCTCACTCAGGTACATAAAGTGGTACCTGAATGCCACAGTCTGGGCTGAATCCCTTCAGATTAAATTCCTGCTGCTCTCATGGTCTTCAGCAGCAAGTTTTTTAAGGTATTGAACTCAACATGAATCTGGCCAAACTCTGTAGCTTTAACTTGATAATAAAAGACATCTTGTTTATAATTTTAAGTGAAAAGCTAAGTCTGCATTACCTGCAGAAAACATCAATACATTGGCTGCTTTCCTGCCCAGTGGCAGGTGTTTTGCCCAGGAATGGAATTTAGGATAGGTATTTCCAGCTCAGAAATGCAAAACCTCTTCTGTCAGCTAAAAAATAAAAGCAAGTAGTGGATGTTCCACTTAGTTTTTTAATTTTTGCTTTACTTGATATGCATGCCAGAGCAGCAATTAAGTAATTTCTTTATCAGTTTTAAAAACAATTTATAGACAGATTCTCCTGAGCTAAAGTATCTTTTGTGAAAGATTGCACTGAGTGTCTGTCTTCGCTGTGATCAGACAGCTTGACTCTGAACATCTGTATTTCATCAAATATGACTTCATGCTAGGACTTGCTAACAGCAGTTGTGTTGTGTCCCGCATCTGTACAATTAGCTTATCAGGAGATGGGAAAGTAATATAAATATTCAGTGATGAATTTGGAACTGACATATTGCAAAACACAGATGCTGAGTTTCAAAACTGTGAAATGAATGGCTCACGGGGTCTGATATTAGCCCCACCATTCGGAACATGTTTCCGTTTATTTCGGAATGAAAATATCTTTTTCCATTTTTAATATCTCCCTGGTGTGGGAAGCACTGATCAGGTCCATCCTGAGCACCTGATGGTTGTGTGGGAGCCTTGTCCTAACAGGAGTGCCACAATGTCATGCTTTTAATGTCTTCATCTGTGGAGAAGCTGTAAGGTATGGACAGCTGTGAATGTGACAGGATTTAGCCCTACTTATCAGAGCAACCTCCTCCTTGTGGACTATTCAGTGGTGGGTTTTGAGAAGGGAAAGGCTAAGCAATGTCTAATCACCATATTTTGGTACTGCTAAACAAGGCAATAGAATCAAGCAGTGGAGAAGTTGAATTTTTAGGAACTCAAAGCACTCAGAAAAGCAGTGGAGGTAGAGATGACATACTTCACCTTCCTGGGGGCTGTGATGAGTGGCTTTACAGCAGCAGCTGATAGTGGGGCTGGTGCTGGGAAAGGGACAGAATGCTCAGGGTGCCTGGGGAGATCAGCAGGATGGTGCAGTGAGGATCTCTAGAGCTAAAACCAATAACTGAGCTGAGCTGGCTGTTGGGCAGCAAGGAAAAACATGGAGGGTCCCATGGCAGCAATAACACAGAAGCTGTGCTGTGGCAGGGGCTTGTCATTCTGTGATGCTCTTTGCTGTGCTGTGGTCCTGCTTTCCCAGCACCCCCAGCCCTTTGCAAGCTCAGGTGGCTCTGAACATTTTATACCTGTGTAAAGACACTGTGCAATGTACTGGTATTAAATAATTGTATCAAAGTATAAGAACAACCCCAGCACTAGCCTGTTTTCAATGTCTTGTAACAATTCCCTTTATTATTTCATCTAATTCCTCCTGGAGGTAGATTTAGAGTTTCTTTCTAGACACCCAGTGTTTTCCCTGTGCTTGTTGCTTCCTTCTCGGTGCTGTGATTTACAAGGGAGCTGAATGTATACTCATTGCTAATAGCAGCTTTGGTTTCATGCCATGCACAAATTCCTTTGCTGAGAACCATGTAGTAACACGCTCTGTCACTTGGCTTTTTGGATGGTTAATGCATTTGCCTTCCTTCCCCTCCACAACGAGCAGAGGGATGGGCATTATGCACTTAAACCAGAGTGTGTGCTTAAAGCAAATGGGATGGAGAGGGACAGGTGTATCAGATGATACAGACTAAGGCCAGTGAGTCTTTCCTGATTAAATAAGAGGCCAAACCAAGTCCCCTAAACTTATCTTCACAGTCACTAGGAGTAATGTATGATCAAGGCCAAATTGTTTTCCCAACAAAAGCAATGCCATGGAGTTGGCTTGTACAAGTCACAGGCGGATAGCCTTCAAGCTGGCATGCTGAGTATTAATTAAAGCTCTCTAAGTTGTTTTCTACATCTTGCTGCGAAACACCCTCAAAAATTGGGGTGTGGCAGTTCATGAAGAATGTAGGTGACCAATACCTTGTTCATATTCTCAAGCATGGTTAGTGCAGCGGGTGAAGAGGATGCGAGTGTTAGGCACTGGCATCTGGAGCTTTTGTCTTAGTTTGATTGCCATGGCAGGAGGATGCCATGGGGGATGCCAGATTAATATAAATAGTTTCATATTTCGATTGTATTTCAGTTACTTTTAGAAACCCCATCTTATGGACCAAAACCTAAGTGTGATGCTCTAGAAACAGCAGTGAGCACACTGCTCTGGGAGATGACCTCTCACACTGGGCTCCTGCACTTCAGCCACAGAAAAACATTTAACAACTTTGCCCTTAAAAAAAGCCAAAAAAAGCACCATAGTTTGGGTGCAGTTTTGCCTTGAAAAGACATTTTTAACGGAGGGTGAAATCCGTTGTCCTTCAGAAGCTGGTTTGTTTACCTCAATCAGTGCTAAAATATTCATTAAAGACAGCAGAACTGCCTTCTATTATGCAAAGAAACTTCGTATTAAGTGTTGTCTGTATGTGTTCAGCATATGAATGCATAATGTTCTTAATGCTCAGACACTGCAAATAGTTGCTTTGAAAAAGGATCCTGATGACTTTCTAAAATGTATATTTGATTAAAAAAAATCCTACCTCAGGAATATATCAGCCCCCTGGATGATTTTCATATGGAAGACTGGACAGAATTTCCTCCCAGAGTTATTCAGGAGAAGTAAACTGATCTAAACAGAAAATGGGAGATGGGAAAAACCAACCCACTGCTGTAACTTTTCCAATAGTTTTTGTCTCTTGTTGCCTTCACAGGAATCCCTGTGTGTGTTTTGGTTTTGCTTTTGTGTAATATGGCCCTCCCTGCTGGGCTGGTTCTCCCCAAATCTGCTCCCCAGGCAACACCTTAGTTGCAGCCTTCCAATATGAAGGAATGTCATTCTGGTGGCATTAGGCAAACTTTTCACTGAAGCAAATTAGAAATGCTCTGCAAAATTCACAGAAATGGTTTGCAATCCTCAGCCTAAGAACCTAGGGAATTCCAAATTAAAATTGGCTTTGGACATCTGTGTTGGTAAATGGGAGTTGGAGTTGATGCCCTCTCACCCTGTACTTGTGCCCTTCTAGCAATAAAATTCTTGGAGCTTTTATAGGAAAATATGTCTTATCTGCAACACACCACATTACTAGGTTTTTTTTTCCCACCAGATTGTCATAATGTTTTAGGAAGTTTGTCTTGATTTTGTTGTCAGAAAGTAAAAGTGAGATTCATGAGTAAGTACAAACTAATCGGGCATAGATAGAGACAAATCTGGTTCCTTTAACAACAAGCAGTCTTAACTCTGGAGTAACTGAGTATAGCTGACTCCTCACAGTCTGCTTTTGTTATGGTACAGAAGAGCAGAGCAGTACTTCTGCAACTTATGACAATATATTACTAATTTCTGAACAAGGAGAAAAGGAGATGACTTGATACCACTAAATAAGGCCATTTTTAGTCAAAATATTGTTTTTCCTTTGGAATGATCTCATTCCAGTTCCCTAATTTGAATCTTTTTAATGCACTGATGGACAATTAGTTATTAATATCATTATTGAAACAGTGGTGAATTTATAACCATTTTTATTCATCAAGTGTCCTGAGCATATTCTTCTGCCTTTTGTCATAATCTTTTACAGAGCTACTTGCAAGTGAGCACTTTCTAATTCCCCCAGTTGCTATAACTCAATGTGATGGCTTTAAATAATGGGAAGCCATAAAATATGATGGACTTAAGTAAATTCAGGTGGAAATAATGTGAAAAATATTATTTGGAGTAGATACAGATCTTAGTTTTGGTTTTACCTGTCCATTGCTGCATTAAAAAATATTCCTTTTATGGCCCAAATCAACAAAATATAGAACTCCTAAAGGGAAATTTCCTCACTGAGAAATGAGTCAGCATTGCTCCATTCCATATATCTTATTAAACAAAAGATCATTTTATGTGTCTTTTATGTGAGGACCTTTAAATGTACTTGATGGCATTTAGTTTTCATTGCTACTGAGGTTAGCCAGAATGAGCAGGCAGGGAGGCTGACACGTGAAGATGAATTGGGATCAGCACAAGCCTGGCTGGTGGCTCTTTGCACACTGAGGGGTGTGCCGTGGGTCTTATGGAGAGAGGAATGGAGGTTGCTCATTACAAGCCTGCAGCTGCAGTTGTATTCCTTATCATGGCAAAACTTCAGTGGGGAATACTCTGGTTACATGTCTTTTCTGTGATTTCAGGTATGATCTCTGTATGAGTTGATTGCCTATGTTCTATTCTCAGGGCGTCTGGGCAGCCTGTGGTGCACACCGGGTTTATTCTGGGTGTTTTCAGATGAACAGAGTGTAAGTGCTCCGAGTAGCTCGATGATGGCTCTAGATGGACCTTTCTCCCCTTCTCCAGCTATACATTCTCTATACTGGTGAGTGCTGAGTGACTGTGCACACATGTATGTGCTGTTCAGCTCAGTGAGAACTTGGCCTGGGCTGGAAGAGGTGACAGGGAAGATGTGCCTCTGGGAAAGGGGCTTTTATGGTGCCACGAGTGCTGCTTTATGGGAAAGCTACGCCTGGGCCAGGTTAGAGGATCTGCTGTTCAACAGTCCACATAAATCCAGAGACAAGGCTGAATAGCCATGATTTATATTCTGCATTACTATGCTCATGGTGCTTTTTGCTGGAGGAAAAAGGGATCAAAACAGGTGATATGTCTAAGAAGAAAGTCTGTGCTAACTTCTGGACTGAAGCCAGATGTATTCTTTTCTGCATCGCTTGCTGAAAGTAGGGGCACAAGTGATGTGCTGCTGAACTGTGAGGGATGCTGATCTTCCTGCTCCTCCAGTGATTACCTGTGTGATTCAAGAACAACACAGCTTGATCTGAATGACCACTAAAAAAAAAACCCAGGCATATCTAAGGGGTTTTGGGATTTTTTTGCAGTAAATACTGGCTTGTGCATTTTTGCTCTCACAATTGAAATGCAAGTTTTGACTGAACTTTTTAGAGTGAAAATAAAGTGACATCCATGTCTGTGGTGGATGTGCCAGAAGAGGAATTGGTTTTTTTTTTCCCTTCCTTTATTTCCAACTCTGCTTTTTAAACATTCAGGTGAACTTTTGTCTCTTTGAGGATTTGTTTCCATAGATTCAGAGCACTGCCAGTTGCTCTTCATCTTCCTGTTGTATCAGAGCTCTGCAGTGAAGCAGCAACACCTTCTTTGACAGTGATGTCTACAGACAAAGGAAGCTTTTTTTGTTGTGCCTCAAAAGGTTCCTGAACTACACAATCCCAGATTTGCACTTTTAAATTCAGCTGTCTGAAAGCTGCTGGGCTTCCCTTGGTCAACAGCAGTGTTATTTACAGCCTGCCAGGCTCAAAGGTAGGAGATAAAATACTCCTTTCACACCGAATATTTGTACAACTAATCAGAACAGAAGATTTAATGAACTTGGTATTTTTATATTCATGCTGGGAGAAACTGGTTTCTTCTGGTCCTGCCCTGAATTGATTGTATGATAAGGAAGACTGTTAAAAATGTCTCACTTGAAAATCTGGCAGGGAAAAGTGGTAAGAAAAGACTCTGGGGCTTGTTTCTTCTCCCCTGGGTTCAGACCTGCAGACCTGCAACTCTGCAGCTGTCCCAAGGTTTGGAAGGTTGAAGGACCCCCAGAGATAAAGGCAGAGATTGAGCTGGGAGCTTCTCCCATCATACAGGGTCTTTGCAGGCTCCTGGCCTGTACCCTATATACTGGCCATTTTTAATGACAGAAGGCCAGAGCATTTAGGTGAGTAGAGTTTCTTATGAGGTGGATATAAAAGTATTAAATAAAAAATTTTACTTCGGAAAAAAACCCCACAAAGAAAGCTGTTAGAATGAAAGTATCTTCAGTCTCTCTAGAAATTCTGCTAGAATAAGCAGAGAGTTATTAATTGGTGTTTTGGGAGAGGTAATAAAATTTCAGTGACTAAAATTAAATCCTTATCTCTTTGGCAACAGAAACAAAAGACTGCAGAGGTTATATTGGAAAATGATGTCCATATTCTCCAAGTTCCAGTGGCCTCTCAGTGCAGGAACATTTGCCAGCTCCAGTATGAAAATTTCCAGCAGACATTTTGCTCAGCCTATTCCCTAGAGCATGCTGGTAGCAGTTGTATTTACAGTTACCTGTAACTAGATTTGCACAGCCCCATCAGAGATGAAGAGACTGATGTGGTGTGACTGCCACATGTAGAAAGGTGGGAGGTGCTGTGGGGAAGCTGCAGGGACTGCTCGAGCTTTGTGGGTGTGAAGAGTCTGCTGATAGCTGGCGGTATCCTTGAGTGTTGATAAAATCAAAGACACCCTAAACTCAGTTTTTCAAAATGAAGTGCACACGGTACGTTCAAGAGAAGCCTAAGCATATATATCTTCCTTTAGCTGTGATGGGGGAATGTCTAAGGACTGCTTTTGTTTGCTCTCTTGATGTTTCATGCTTCACACTTTAATTCCAAGCTTTGCCAAAAGCTCTGACAAATTTCACTTTTATTAGAAATTTCCCTTTTTAGTTCTTCTCTCATGCTTTCACAAAGCCAGTGGTTTATAGACATAACCTTAAGCAATTTCTACAGCTTCCCAGCATGTGTGCCAAACAAAGCAAGCACAGGTACTGCAGGTACAGCCTTTCCCTCTGGTCTAAGGCTCTTGGCAGTGCTACAGCCCTGCCCTGAGGGGCAGCTCCATCCCTCTGGCTTTCTTTCCTGTGCTTCTGCTCAGCAGTGCTTCAGTTCACACTCCATCCCTGTCCCAGCCTTTCTGCCCCAGCCCCCTCAGTGTGCATTTAGGACGTGCATCCCTGTTGTGTTTTCTTGCTGTCTCCGTTGTTTCCTTTCAATACATAACAATGAACCTGGATTTTTCACTGAAGTTTTGCATCTTGACAGCTTTGAATTTGATTTTGTAGTTGAGGTTGTTTGTAGGAGATATGGATCTGGGCCAGATGTCTGGACTGAATTACCAAACTCAATGTTGGGCAGCCCCTGCCTACATCTTTGTGGGGTGGAGGGGCTGGGTGGGCTCACAGCAGTGATAACTTGGTGCAGCTGCACTTCCCTGAGGTGGGTGAAGGTCCCCACCAGAGGAGTGTCAATCAGCCTGGCTCAGGCAAAGCTGTTTTTTTGGTACTGCTCCTAAAAGCAGCTCAGCCATTCCACACTAGGAGAAATGAAAGGACTCAATCCCCCCTCAGCAATTTTGGTCTTGCCAACATGTCTTCCTTTTAGTGCTTTCCATGAAAATGATGAGTATTTCCTGAGCTGGAAAACGGGGATGAGGTGCCATTCTGGAAAGGGTTTCTTGCACCTTTTTTTCCTGCGTATTTTCAATTAAGTATTTTATGAAAGGTTTTGTTATTCTACTGCAGACCAAAGCCTAAAGAGCTGGAATCTGTGCTTTCCACCAAGGGGAGATCTTTCCTAATATTAGTATTCCATGGAGCTATTGAAACATGCTCCATGCACTGCTCTATAAAGGATGATTAAATTCTCATTGCTTAAGATGAGGGATTTCCCCACAGGTGTTCCCAGCCAATATGTACATGCTCCCATACAGGGTGCAGTGTGTTGTGAATGTCTTTGATCTGGTTGTTAGCAAACTTCTGTACTGGAGGAAACACTTCAGCTGTGCTTGGGTTATAGAAAAACAATGTGCTTTAGATGTCTTCAACCAGAAAGACATGATAGACCATGGCATGACTATTACTAAGACACCAGCTTGGAACCTGGAGTATTTCTTGCTTCAGACAATTATTCAGCTGTAGGGTTTTCAGTGGCTGCAGTGATGTGTCCTGCAAGGGGCAAAATATACTTCAAGCTCCTGCTATAGTTACTTGAAAGAGAAAGGTAGCGAGTATTAATAAATGCTCCTAGATGTTTGAGAGAGGACTGAGATTTGAAGGACTGTAGTTACATCTATCCTTCAACAGAAAAGTGAAGAGCAAATCATAGTCAGATAAAAACCTGTTGAAGGGGATCCCCCACTGGCTTCCCCTTGCTGTGAAAGGACTCTCAGTGAGCCTCGCTCCTCTCTGTGCTCTGTTTGTTGAACTATTTTGTCTGTAAATTGAAAATAGGACATCTGTAATATGAAGACATTCTGGCAGGCAGGGTGTCAGAAAATCTGTGTGTGATGCTCTTGTAATGACATTTTCTAGTGGCTGCAGCTTTTGTCAAATGAGTACAGACCTCCATCCACAGTAATATTCCATAAATACACGATACAGACAAGTCACTGGGCAACACATGGGCTGAATATGTTTTGGCCTGGAGCAGGGCATTCAATTTATGAGAGTTCTTTCCCAGGCCATCCTTACTTTGCTTTTATGAGCCTCAGAATGACTGGGAGAAAATGTTTGCTTCAAATGGCCCCTCCACTGTTTGGTAGTGCTTTGGGTTCTTGTTTTGCTTTGTTGGTTGTCATCACCTTCATATCCTTGGCAGCCCATTTTGTTCTCATTATGTGAGGTGTTTATGGTGTGCTGTGCAGTGTGGATGAGTTCTCCTCAGGTCTACTATTACCATATGTTTAATGGCAGGTAAGCAGTGTGCAGCTTGTTATCTCCACAGAGAGACAGAGCCTCACTGGGGCCAGTAGAGACATGATAATGTGTATTAGCTGTAAAGCATCACTGCAAGTTTTTGGTCTGCTCAAAACACTTTCCTACAACTGAGCTGCTGTGTAAGGGGGTTTGAGTTGGTTTTTGAGGTGGTGGTGGTGATTTGAGCAATTGGATCAGCAGAAGGTACTTCTGATCAGCTTTTAACTCTGGCCTCACTTTTTAACTGCTGCTGTACCCTGAACTAACTCTACTGCTCTTGTAAGGAGATTAATAGAATAACACTGGAATACTGCAGTACTCAGAAATGCAGGGTAGGAGCTATGCTCACACACTAAAGGTCTCTCCAGCTATCATGAGTTCACCAAGGCAACACTCCTAGAAGAGTACCTGTCTGCCTCTCAGCTGAAAACACATTTAATCTGATCTATTTGTGGCATCACTATTATGAGTGCTTGTGTAGATTTGTTATTTTCACCGTCTGACCACTCTAATCTGTCAGATTTACGATCTGATTATTTTACTTTACTGTTAGATCCCAAGTTAATTAACATTGAAGTGGTGCTGACTCATTAGCAATATTCACTGGGGTCATCCCACACAGATAGGCATATCATCAACCTAAGGACAAGCCTTTCCTTTTTATATTATCACATTATTCACTTGTCCTTCCTGTCCTGTGGCATTGTGTTACTCCATAATGCCAAGAGTCCACTTAGCTGTCTCACTTGCTACATATTCTCCATCATCAGTGCCCACGTGTGTGGCTGGGATGTTTGTTCATGCTGGGCAGTGTGATCCATTGCTGTGCTCACATCTTTCCTGAGCCCTCTGCTTTGCTGCTTTTGTGCAAAGCAGCGTTCCTGGTGTCACTGCGGGAATCAGTTGATTTATTTTGCATGCAAGAGCGATATAGCTCATTGAGTTCTCCTACTTTGGCCATAACAAGGTATCAATATATCAATTGTCAGGTCAAATCTCCTAAATAACATCTGGCTGAGCCTGTTATTTCTTTATTTGTTAATAAAGCCATTTTTCCTCCTATCATCTTGCAAAGTGCTATAGCTCAGAGATTGTATTTCCTTTATGTTGTGGCTCTGAGTCTCATTTCAAAACAAACCTCTAAGCCCCAGTTGTGCTGGGATTGTCTGTCAGAGATGGTGTTTATCAAATGCTGCCTCTCTCCTCTGCAAAATGTTAACCTACATTACCTTATAGTGCTGTGTGTCTCAGATACTTCAGGAGCATCGTGGCTAGCTGTCATGGTATGAGACAGCTACAAACTCATGTGCTGGACTTTAGATACCACCTGAAATTTTGAAAAATGTCTCTTTTTGGGTGGTTTTGACATTTCTGCCCTGTGTTATATTAAGTGTGCAGGAGCTCTAGTGAAAAACTTCCATCCTGGTTTTTGTAATTGCATTGGGGGTGCCCAAGGTCACCCACTCTTCATATGAGTCTGTGGAAAGCCAAAGATTGCATGGTCCTGGAAGTGGTACTACTCCAGTCATCTAATTCAGATCATGAAACACCAGACCAAAGACTTCCTCAGGTTAACTCTTGCCTGCATTAGGTCACCTGCTGCAGAGAATAGGAGCCAAGTGCAGCCTAGCCTCCCATCCTTGAGTATCTGAGATCTGTAAACAAGCTTTCTTCCCATCACATAACCAGATATGTATTTGCTGTAGAGCCACCAAGAGTTGGTAAATGGCCCTCACCCATGGCCAGGGAGGTGTTCCATTGCTTGGTTGGAGGTTTGGGGGAGGGTTACAGGACAAGCAGCTGAGTTCTGAATAGGGAATAGGAATGGCTTGCTGAGCTTTAGACTGCAGTATCACCAGTGTTTTAGAGTTCACCCCATCTGTCAGATAAAAGTCAAAAAGAATGGATTAAAATTCCCCAAAATACATTTGACCTTGTCAGAGCATTTCCCTTGACCTTTATTTCATCAGTGTCTTTTGTGTTTCAAGTCACAGCCAAGTTTTGAAGCCTGAGAATTTCCCAGGGATGGATTTTGCTCTTTCCCGTCATTTGGAGTGTTTCCAGCATGAGGACACAGTGGCTTGTGGTGGCCTCCTGGGGAGGGAGGTCTGAACCTCTGTGAGTGCCTGTCAGCAGGAGTTGCTGAGCCCTGTCCTGGGACTCTGCCTTCCTGAATCAGGCAATCAGTAAGGCAGGACTGATGCACCAGCCGAGCCTTGCCAGGGTCGCAGCAGCTCCCTCAAGGAGTGGTGGGTGAGCAAACGTATTTTAACATGGTAGAACAGTAAGAAAGATGAGCCAACCGAAGCAGAAATGTATTTCCTTAAATGCAAGTAGTGGAAGGTCTCCTGGTAGTGTAGGGGCTGTGCAGTCAAGCAAAGTCCTCTCAGTGGTGCTTTAAGGTGATGGTATAGGTGGTGGGGGGCCAGTGGCCAGTGTTTTGGTCATGGTGTTAATGACAATTGTCCTCACTTATCAGTTCTATCCAGTAGCTGGGGTGCCTTGACCCCTTTTGCCGTAGCTCCCTTGGCCTGGACATTTTGTAAATGTTAAAATTAAATTTCCAGTGAAACAATAAAGAGGTCAGCCTCCCTCCTCGCTGAAAACGTGCTAAGGAGAGCAGCAGCAGTTTCATGCTGTTTAAAGCTGTTAGGCCTCCATTTAGAAGTATTTGAATTGATGTACTTTGCTATCTGAGAAATTTCTTGCTGCAGGCACTGTATTGACATTGCCAGTATCTACTAGTTCTGGGAGAAGAATGCACCTTGAACAAGGGCTTTGAAAGTACTAGTCTTTTCAGAATCCAGACAGTTGGGAGCTGAAGCCAGATGTCATGAGTATGTTAGCATTTCATTTAACTGCAAACTGCTATCTCTTTCAATGACCATCTCAGGAATATGTACGGAATTTCTTTTTTCACTGAAGTCTAAGAGTGGTACTGTATTAAGGATTATCATTCCAGTATGCACTGATGAGCTAGAAGAAATCTGAAGGGAAAGTAGCTATATAAAATTAATTTTTGATGGTAGAGATGCCATGAAGAAAGTTGCTCTAAGATTTTTGTTTCCTATAAGGGCAGACAAATATATAAGTACACATAATAAACAGAGAAAAAAAGATCTTGAGCCTTTAAAACAAGCCAAAATAAGAACCTAGATCCTTAATAAGCCTTCGTGCATGTGGTAGTCTGTAAGCAGTTCATTACAGTTGTCCTTCAAAGTTTCCAGGCTGGGCAAACAATTTGGAAACAAATTATTTAGTGAGAAGAAAGAAAGGGTATGGCATCCAAAAGTGAAATGAATCCTTTAGAACTTGAACTGAAGTGGAGGAAATACTTGGAAATGTCTCCAGGTCAGAACAAATAAAACAGGATTTTGATTTAGAAAGACCCAAACCCAACTGGCCCCACTGCCAACTCATTAATTGTAGTTACCCAGTACCATTGCTGTGGTGAGGTGGTGGGCACTGTTCTCCTCTGGGAGTGTGCCTGTTGGAGGCTCATGGGGTTGGGATTATGCTGTCCCAGGAAATGAAGGGATAATGACACTCATTTGTATGCACTTTAACTGTACAGTTGTTTGGTCTCAAAATGAAAAGTAAGACAAAACCACTGTTTAACTAGAATTAGTTTCTTTATATGAAATGGAGAGAGACTTCACTTGATTAATTTAAGTCTGCTTCCTGCCTTTCATTAGCAAATAAAAGCTTCTTTGTATGCTGGGGTTGGGGATATTGAGGTAGGGAGAGAGAGATCAAAGGCTGCTGTTTTCTGCTGGGTGCTTCTCCGGATCAAGCCCGCAGGAAGCGACCGGGACGCTGGAACTGCTGTGAGGGGACTCAGACACAGATTGGGGCTGGCAGGTTTGTGCTCGAGGCTCCATGAGAAGTCTTAGTCAGAAACTATTTTTGTTTAAAGCATTTCTCACTCTCTGCATTATTCAAGACTCGAGGCCTTTTGCAGAGTCCCTCTGGCGTGGCTGGGCACACAAAGGCCCATCTGTGACCTGGCTGCCGGCCACTGCGGATGGCGAGGGGAGCTTCCGTCCTTCCCAACTTACAGATGGAACCCAAACATCAAAGAGACCCTGGCACTGAGGAGTCCTGACGTTGGGGAGACATTGTGTGGTTTTGCCCCAGAGTTTTACCACTGTCTTATGAGGATGCAGATGTCTGCCTGAATCTTAATAACTTTGTATTTTAGATAAAAGTTGGAGCCAGCTTTATACCAAAGTTACATCTGGCAAATACAACATGAAGTTAGACCAGGGCAATGATTTTTGTTTCTTTACCCCTTTTTGCTTTTCGTAGTAAAATCGCTCGTCTCCAGGTCCTTTGTTAATGTTAGAAGAACCACATGTCTATTAAGTTATGCAGACTGCATGATCTATGCAGACATAGGTCTCCATTTGCTGTCAGAACGAGGTTCAAGGCTATTTTCTAACAGGGAATCAAGGAAAGTAAGAATTTCTCTGATATTTTTTGTGCTTTTGGAGAAGAGAGGTCCTACGTCCCATGGATGTTGCAGGACACAAAGTCACAATTGCACCAGAGCTGGTTACCAGAGTGTTGCTGTTCTTGACACAGTGCCTGTAGGACAAAAGCCTTGGGTGGTCATGTTGGCTGGGCAGACAGCATACAGATGTCGGGTTTATTTAATTTTAATGATTTTTTAAAATTTAGTTTATAAATTGTAACAGCGATGTAAAAGTCACACAAACCACACACAACACCAGTGAAGCTGTGTGAAGACACCTGATGGAAATTAAAAGACCACTCTTCTTGGCCCTTCCCTTCTCTAAATTCCCGAAGTCCATCCCTGGATGCCATGAGCAGGAAGGGACACTGAAGCAGGGACATACTGAGTGGCTCTTGAAAGCCACAAGAATCTTTCTGAACATTGCTGTTCTCTGGCAAAGCACGTTCTCACTCTGCCCTTTGGTGACTGAGGTTGCTTTGCTCAGTGCTTGGCTCTGAACCTCTGCGATCAGAAGCCCTCTGTGGGGTGAACAGGATCAGAAACATCACTATAAAGTAGCGTTAAAAGAGATGCTTTTAAAAAGGGTATAAAAGGGAACGGGAATCTTGCACTGAATCATTTCCTACAGAAAGGGAATTCATCGACTGAACCCTCTTGACTTCATCATGAGTCACAGCCTTCCAGCCACACTCTGGTCAGGAGAAGGGGAGTGCTGGCCTCACAGCAGTGACTCTCAGTTCAAGATAATCAACTGTTTCTTGAAAGTCTTCTGGAGATGAGTCACAGCTCTCCCTTCCCTGTGAGCAAAATCATGTGACCTGGCAGTGGAGGGAGTGAAGGTATCTGCCTCAGAGCATCAGGCATTTACTGTGGATGAAAACTGTCAGACTCTTGTGGAGGTGCAGTCTGTAAGCACAACAAATCTCACTTTCCATTATTTTGGAGAAAAGAAAAAGAATTGGGAAAAGAAAGTAACCTTTTGAATAGAAACAAACCTGGTGTGATTTTACAGTTTCAAATTGCGAGTTTCCAGTGGGTTTTTTTTCCTCTGTGAGCTGTTAATCCTCCATTAGAACATGAATGCAGGGAGTTCTTAAAGAGGACAGAGATGTGTCTCTGCAGCCTGCTGTGGTCTGCAGGACTTTCTGTGACTGGTCGCTGCAGGGTGAGTATCTCTGGGCACATGCCTTAGGTGGGGTAACTGAATAGCTGCTGTTTTAAAGGGAGCCAGGTCACTAGCAGAAGTTAATAGTGGACATGTTTTTCCTGCATACATGTACAAAACATGATACAAGAGCTCATCTTTTACTGCTGTCTGGAATCATGGATTGGTAAAAAGTCAAAAGATCTGGGCTTTCAGAGAAATCCTGGAGTGAGATGTTCTGAGGCTTTTCCATAGGAACCATGGAATGGTTCTTAGGGTGATAGTACTGATGCACTTCACATATCTGAATAATGCTCTGGGGCAGAGTACTGAAGAGCTTTGGGGAAGGCCATCCTAACATGGCACATCTCAGAGAGGGTGAGGACATGGGCCTGCAGCAGAACCCATGAGTGACTGAAGTTGGAGTGTCCAGCTGGAAATTTTGGCAGGAGTAACGGAGTTTGTGATTAAAAACTGGATTAGGACTGGGACCTGGAACAAATTATCTGTTAGTAGATCTTGAATTAACCTGTGACAATCAGCTTCCCATGGAGCACAAGCTGCTGGTTTGACCTCCCTCACTGGGCAGATGACCTGGCACACTGACAGGGTAGATGTCAGCAAAGCTCAGGGATCCTGAGGAGAGAAGGTGATGTGGAGGGGCCTGCAAGTGCTCAGAGTCACAGCCTGCAGAAAATGCTGCCTGCTGGGTGGAACAGGAGCATTTTGAGCACCAATGTGGTGCTGCATGGGCGATAACAGCCTGAGTTGCACAGGATTATCCAGCAGATTAATACTATCACTGCAGCAGAAGATGAATGAGCTGGCAACCTGAAAGTGAAAGGGACACGTACTGGCTTTAAATTGAAAATTGATACGCAATCCCATGTGTTATCAGAGACAGAATTTGTAGTACTGAAAAGGGAGTCATATGGGGTGGAAGGTGAGCAGGTAAAACTCTTGGGTTTTGGGGAGTCAGCTAAAGGAACACAAGCTAAAGAAGGCAGGGGTAAATAACTGGAAGAGGTTTTGCCATGATAACATCTGGGAAAAGTGCTTGTTATTGTGTTGAGCATATTCAAGTCCTTGGTGTTTTTAAATCTGGGAGTTAGTTCACTGAAAGGTCAGGGACTGAATCAGTGAGAGGGAATTTAAGGATGTCTCCAGGGAACAAGAAAGTCTCAACAGAACATGCCTAGAGCTGAGAAAGCCCTGTTGCCCAAAGCCATGTCTCGACAACCTTTCTCTTCTGCTGTGACAGGAATGAAAAAATGAGCTGAATTTCTACTTTTGGTGTCATATACTGATAATAAGTGTGTTCACTTTGGCTTTTATTGGTTATAGCAGGGGAGAAAAATGGAATATTAAGCTAGTGCTGAAAGAGGTAAATTAAAACTGAAAACTCTCCACTGCTGCTGGAAAATCTGAATTGTTGGTTTGAGAGGAAGCAAAGCAGTGAGGGCTGCTGTGGGCAGTGTCGCTTGATCTCCCTTGCACCAAATAGAGTGTTCAGCACTCCCATACCTGCAGCAAGGTACCAGGATCACTGAGGCTCTCCTTCCAGAGGTGGGAGCTTGAGAGCTTCCCTGTGGTTCTCTGGGTACACACTTCACAAGCTGGGATGTGGAAGGGCTTGCAAGGAGCTCTGAGGGTCAGCAGAATTAGCTGTTCTTGCTTTCTAAGGGCCTCAAGACCTGAGCATGTGGCACTTTGTAAAGCAAGAAGAGTCCCAATGTCTTGCAGAATGAGCATGATGTGCAGGGGGACTATTTTTAGAGGACTGGACAGTAGTTTGTGCCTGGGTGCCCTTTCACTTCTCACAGAGAGGCGTGTGCAAGTGTCCATCCAGCAATGTGTGTTTAAAAAGGATGCAAGTCACTACTGCAGTATGTTATATAGACCAGAGCAGATTGAATCAGTGAACTCTGCAAGAGGGAACAGCCAGCTCCAGATAACAAGGATGCTGCAGTCTGATGTTCTCTGGTCTTTGTTTCCCTGCAGTAATGGTGGCTAAAGTTCAGTGATTTATGTCCTTGCTGGTATGTACTGGAAGGCAGTCATCATCAGAGCAGGTAATATCTCACATACTTAAAATCTCAGTAGAATGTTCTGCTCTTTGCATCTTTGAAGGAAGCAAGGACAGAATGAGCTTGCTTATGCAAATGGGGATCTACTTAAGTGACAGGTGAATTAGCCAGGCTTGCTGTGGAGCTGCTCATGGTCTGTTATTGAAAATACATGGCTTTGTGTCACACTGTTTGTTTGAATGCTCAGAGAGGGCGTGAGAGGGAGGATTGCATTTTCTTTCCCCTTTTTTTTTAAAATTTTTTAATTTTTTTTTAGCACAACTGAATGAGAAATAATATTTATTTCCAGAAATGGGTTTGCAGGAACTCCTGGGACTCATTGCAAACACTCAGGCATTCAGGCACACCCCACAAAGAATAAATGAGGAATTGATACATGTGAACAGACTGTGGGTCTGAATAATCGTCCTCCCAAATTCTCTCCAAGGAATGCTGTAAGAGTCTGAACATTGTGGGAGGAGAACTAGGATTTATTCGGTGAAGATTCACTTACCATAAATAAATAAAAATAAATAAGTAGGCTAAATTAGTAATGAATAGTTCAGCCGGCTCTAATGCTAAATAAACATACTGAATTGTAATGAAAATACTAAAGCCTGTTTGAACTGGAGCTAGAAATCCAAGGAGAAATAACTGTGTGGCACTTAAATTAGCACTCACCATAAAATATAAATATATGATATAAAATATAGATTTTTTTTATTTTTATTTTTACCTCCTGAGATTTTAAAGATTCATCTGTTCCCTGTGTTTGGAAGGCTTGAACTAGACACTATTCAATGCTACAGAGTGACATAAATCACTGAAGAGTTATAAAATCCCTTGATGTATGCTCTTGGACAGGAACTATATTTGTAGAGGCTCTCATGGGGGTGCATTTATACTGATAGAAGGCTGTTTTAAATTCATATAGCTATCTCCATATAAAGCATTTTTATAGGATTTTCCACACTATGGGGGGTTGTGCGACTTTAATTATACAACTCAGACTGTATTGGTAAAACTTATAGGCGAAGATAAACCCTTTAGCAAGGCAGACTCCTGCACTTGAACTTAAAAGAAAATAATTTTCTTCTTGTGAGTTCCCCTGAGAACAGCTGGAAAAATCAATAGGTGCTCTGCCACACAGGAGAGGCTCTGCTTTGCAGCCAACCCAGGGACGAGCGTGGTGTGAGTGTTTGCTTGTGCTCTGATCCCATCATGGCTGAGATGACTCACCTCTGGGGAGCACGAGGCTGCTGAAGGGCCACCAAGTACTAATCAGCCTTTTGTGGCCACTTTAAACCATTTATTAAACTGTAGAGCTGCACTGGAGCTGCAAACAGTGGTGTGAGTCAAAGACTTAAAAGCAGCTTGAATAAAACTGTGCAGTTGAAGCAAAGAAAAGCAACGTGCAAATGGAGCCCTCAAAAATGGGTCGGGAGTATTTCCTTTGGAGAAAGTGCAGCTGTTGTTTTATTGAGGACAAAACCCTCAGGTGATGGGGTGGGACTGGCTCTGGGACTGCAGGGGGCATGTCCTGGTTGATGGGCTGGGGATGACTAGCAGTGCTGGTGCTTCGGTCTGATTGGCTTGTTGACCAAGCAAAACCAAAAAGCCCTGTGGCACTGGAGGTTACGTGGCAGCTGAAAATTGGTATTGGTGGCCCAGTGGTGGAAAGAAATGTCTCTACATGCAGACTGGCAATTATGTGCCTCTGAGGGTGTGGGCAGCTTGCTGCCAGTGATGGGGAAAAGAGCTATGAGAAGTGAAGACTCACTAGTTCACTTGATAAAAATAGGATTATCTCCATCCCTAAGTTCAGCAAAGCAGCTTTTAGAGGCAGAATATATCTGTGCTCTCTGACTGCATTACACAACAAAAAGAATATAAGAACTTAGAAGAAACTAATAAGGTATGTAGTCTCCCAGTGTGAACTGAAAGTGAAAAAATGAGAGAGCTTTTTGCTTTATTATAATAACATGGAGCAGAGTGAAATAATGGTTCTGCATATGAAATAGAGTTAGGAAGATAATCAACCCAAACCTCCTATGATCCTACAACAGAGGCACCAACACTGGAGGTAGGCAGGAGAGTTAATAAATTAAGGTGCAACTAAAATAGATTCATGGTCATTTAACAACGTGTCAGGGCTCCTAGAGAAACAAGTATAATGTATTTAAGTCTAACGTACAAATAACTTTAAACAGAAAAGAATGAGGCAAGGAGAAAATGGGAGAAGATTTATTGCAGCAAGCAGCTGAGGTCAACTTGCTTTCATACAACAGGAGAGGAAAATGGCACACGTGTGCGTGAAGGTGGCTGTAGCACTTCCTTCTTCCCTCTGTGGGAAGTAAAACACATTGAGGAAATATCAGAATAGCCTTGAGTTGTTCAAGTGCCTGGGAATGGCCAAGTGGGTTTTCTCATCTTGAATGTTCCTGGAGCAGTGACTTTCTGCTGAAGTCAACAGCCTCATTCATGTAATGAGAGCTAACCCAGCCCTCCCAGTCTGAGTATCAGTTCTGGGACTTGGCGGCTCCACAAGCATTCACATGGGTTTGGTTTTTTTTTTTTTTTTTAATTTGGCTGTTTTTTTTCTGGTGGGCAGGTGGAATAAGCTTGAGCCATTGATTTATTTATTTTTGGTTCCCCTGCATTGTTTTCAGCTTGTGAGAAGTTGCTGTGTCTCCTGGGTTTCCCATCGAAGGATGATAATCATCAATCCATCTCAGACAGAACAGATGCAGCCAGCCATCCTCTGGCTGCTGGGAATCCATCTCTGTCTGCAGACCTTGGCTAGGTTACTTTAAGAAAATATATACAGCAATACAACCATATAAATAGTTACTTTTAAGCTCTCCCCTAAAGACAAGTGGGGGAAATTCACCTTTGCAGGTGTCCAGGATGTTTTTAAGTTAGCCATGGAAAGGGTTGGCTGGGTAGCTTACAATGATACTACTTCTTCTATTCCTCTGACATCATTGTTGTGCTTAAATATGTTCTCTAAGGACTGCATTTGAAATTATATCTAAGTGAATACTATACAAAAAAAAATCCCTTTTTTATTTTCTGGGATTAAAATAGAGACATTAACTCCAACATTTAATGGCTTTGCTGTGATGATGCTCACAGAGCTGCCATGTTCATTTTTTGTGACTTGTTTAGCACTTACTGTCAGTGCTGTTCACTGAAACAGCACGTTATAAGTGAGCAGGCTCCTAGATGACATGGATGATTTATAAATACTTTATACAGTCAGAATGTATTTATGCAGGACAACAATTTATTTGGTTATTTCCAGAGGCTGAACCACTAACAGTTACATTAGAGAGACAAAAAGGTCTGAACTTCTGCTCAAGAAGGGCTGCTTTTGGCTGTTACCCTAACGAATCTACTATTGCTAGATAAAAATAGATAAGAAGTTTAAGCTTTAGGCTTTGTCTGCTTCAAAGATATTTTAGAAAAGTGAAAAATCAGGACTTGCATCTTCTAAAGTTAATATAGAACTCCAATGATGTCAGTAGCACAGGTGCGAGGCTTGGGAAGAATTATAGCCTGAGAGAAATAGCCTTGTTCTTTGCTTTATGAATCAGGTGTTTGATTTAAAGTTTGTAAATGTACTTTATAAATCTCTGGTTTAAATCTCTTATTTGAGGTAATAAGGTATCTTATGTCATAGAGCTAAGTCTAAAAATAAATGCAAAGGAGAAACAGATGTAGACAAATGTAAGCCTGATCCTGCTTTAAGATCTCAGTGAATGGACTGGGCTCCCTGGGCCAGCCAGTGACCCCTGCACACTGGGATCCACCTGGGGAAATCCCTCAGCAGGATCAGTTTTGCTGTGAAACTCAACCAAAAATCTGTCTAGATCATGTTTTCTGTGGGGCTGAAAATCTGCTCGTCTGACTGAGTTTAGCTGGAGCCATAGTGCCCAGGATGGCATTCATGGCTCTGTTGAGCTAGATGCATTAGTCTGAGCTGTAGTTAGGCTGCAAGTGTAACTATACAAGAGATTTGTAAGGGAAAATTTTATCTTGATTTGTTGCTACTCTATCCGGTGTGCCAGGTTCTGGTTGTCCATTTGCAAATCCTGGGAGGTTTCTGTGTTGTGAAAAGCAGAGCTCCTCAGTGCTGCAACATCTGGGAGAATCTGCAGTGTTTCCCACTACAATAGGGCAAAATTAACACAATCTCCTTTATAAAATTATCCCTTTCAGAATTCCTGCTGTTACCAGTCCCTCACTGCAGTAGGGCTTCATCAGGATGCAGGACAGGTTTACAGAGCTCTTTTCCCTCCTGCTCCATCGTTCCTGAAACTGCTGCAGATCTTCCCAGCATCTCTGCTGGGTTTGTTTGTTTATTTACCTTCCATTATCCTCCTTGTTCACCATACTTCGAGGTCAGTAGATGCCCGGCAGATCTGCCCAATTTATTCCTGTGTATGACAAAAGAGACCTGGGTCAACCAATGAGCTGTGAACTTCTATTTCTATTTCGCTGCGGTTGTACGCCCGTGATCTGCACACTGCCAGTCATCCACCATATTGATGAGATTAGCTGGTAATTAAAAACCCAGCCAAGCCAGGCAGAGGAAGATGACTCAATTAGCAGAATGTCACTGAATCTAATTTACTTTGCTTATCACAGATTTATTCTCTAATGAATTAGAAAAGAAGAACAGGACACCTTCAGAGGGAGATCTAGGGGCTTAAAGGCTTAAATGCTTTCTAACCCCTTTATGCTCGTGGTTTGGGTTGCAGGGAGTGTGCCAATACTGCTAATCACAGGCAAAGGCTGCTTCCCAATACCTGCACCCTAAGGAAGTGTATCAAAAGAAGTCATGCTGCTGGCTACTTCATGTGACAGGCACTGATTAGGTCAGACCTTCCTTTCTTTATAAGCCTTCGTGTATTTGTAAGTTGAGAGCAAGCAGGGGCTTTGGATGTCACATCACTGGGAATGTGCTCAGGGAGTGTTCGATTTCCGTGATTGTGGAACTGACACTGAATATGATATTTGGCCAATAAAAGTATATGGGATTTCCTGGAAACAAAAGCATGTCAAAAATAGGCATTTTCGACTATAATTAGTATTTTAAGGCACGTCTCAATGTTTTTCTCATTTCAAATGTGATGTTTGGGTGATTAACAATTAGAATAATGTGCTTTACTGAAGCTCTTTGGAAGTACTTTAAGAGACTATTGGACAGATGCACAGCTGAATTTGTATGTAAAGTGGAGACTATAAACCATTATCTCTTCTGCTCTCCTCATAGTAGATAACGTAGCATATTATGGTTGATTTAAGTGAGGGTATTACTGGGCTCTGAGCTTTTAATCTGATCTGCATGACAAAGCCCACATGGTTTCATGGGTCTTATTGAGCTCACGGGTACCGCATGGGGGTCTGTACGTGCCAGTCACGCGATGGCATCAGGACTGTAGGCTGTGACTTTGTTACTGTCACCTGAACTTGTGTAGCACTGATCAATAGCTGACCTTTAGAGCCTGGGAAGATGATTTCTGGCTTGGCAGAGAGAACCAACTGGATCAAATCATTGCATTCTGATAACTTAATTCAAGTAATAATAAACATAAAACAAAATATGAAGCTTTTAAAGCTTCTAAAGCTATTAGGGAATCTCTCTCCAGAGACTTAATCCATGCTGGCTTCTCTAACAGTCCAATGAACTGTTTTGGAAACTGTGATGAGCTGTATGTGTTTCTGCAAGCGTGTATGAATATGTTGATTGCAGGAGGGAGGGAAGAGTTCATAGTGAGAACGGATGGGATGGATGGGACGCCTTCTCTATTTCTGTCCTGAATCCATTAACAGAGTGTGAGAAATGTTGGCTCAGTGACAGTAACTGTCCCTAAAATTCACTACTTTCACTAAATTTATAACACAGTTTATCCACAGAAGAAAAAAAATGTTGAGGTGTAGATTACTTGCAGAGATGGACACAAGTACTTTGCAGTTTTACATGTTATACATTAAATATCCTTTCCTGTTATTTTCAATCCTCATTTGCTTGTTTCTTGCCCTGGTAGCTCTTCATATCACAGAAATCAATTTCTTTAGCAATGCACAGTCATTAGAGAGCTGCTTGTCTGCCACGTCTTGGTTCAACAAGCTGTTCTGCAGACATTTAACCATTGCCAAACACATCTCTATAAACTATTCTGGAGAAAGCAAAACCCACTAAGGTATTCTCATGAAGCTAATAATTATTATGACAAGGAAACCCAAATCCTCTCCACTGAATCACCGCAGTTATAGTGCCAGGAGGAACCATGTCATGTTCAAATGCTGTCCACAGCTCTTGGTAAGAGATTAATAGTCATTCATTTTGCTTTCATCTGCAGAGACTGGGTCTTTTTCTGGTTTCTATCAGTGAGCAACTTCTTGCAGGGTTGGAGAAGAGATTACAAACCAGAAGAGATTACAAACCAGAGATATCTTTAGCGTGGCTCCATTGTTGTAGTACTGCAGCTGCTGTAATGTTAAATAGTTAACACAAAGAAGTAGGAGCGAACAGTAGCGGCAAGGAAAGCTGAGGAGCTCCTCAAGGATCCAAGGATAACCTCAGTGCTGTGAAACAGGGGGAAAAAAAGAGAAGTTGAAGGATGTAATCAGCAAAACTCATGCCAGAAAATATGAGACTGGACTGGAAGTGTGAGGAAGCCTGCAGATGTGCTGGGTGATGGCTGAGTGCTGTAGGTGATGTATCACCTACAGTGCTGTATCATAGCACAGGAAGGAGAGATGCTTAATAGGAAAGTGTAAATGTCTGAAAATGTACCAGTTAAGAACAAAAGAAAGATGTGATTCAAAGCCAGTGGTATTAGAGGAACTGGTGGTTTTACACCATATAAATCTCAGCCATGGCAAAGATCAAAGGGGAGTCAAGCCCAGGATTAAGGCTATTGAATGAAGATTCTCCCCTGAGGCCCTCTGGCTGTAAGAGTCAGTGCAGGTATTGCTGTTACACTCACAAGCATAACCATGGAAAAGGACTGTTCAAACAGTTCCTAAGCCCAGTTACGCAGCATTCCCCCTGGGATCTCAAAGTACTTTATAAATCAAACATATAGGGGAAAAAATCTCTGTCAATCAACAATATTATAAGTGTTATCACTGGAAAATGCAATAAGTAAAAGGACCTTAAACCTTTCAGGCTTGTGTGTAAACTAGTGGCAACCCTCTACTCTGATGTATTGGAGTATCTTTTTTAGACTGCTGTCATCCTCAACTCCTTCAGCAACTCCATCCCTGGTCCCTCCCCTTTGCAGTGAGTCAGCCATGGTTCATTTAGCTAGAGAGAATTTGGAGGCAGACAGAGGCTGTGTGGCTAATAAGGCACAGGAGGGCCTTTTATTGCTTTAGTGGGAGCTGAAGATGAGCACAGCAAGGAATGGTTTCATTCACACATAACAAGCTGACACCATCAAGTGTCACTTTTAATTCTCCACTTGTCGATTAGGAAGAGGCGACGGAAAAGCCCAGAGCTTGCTCTAATGCTGCCACGTGCCCACTCCCAGCTGGCTGTCCTACCCTAATTGGGGCCCCCAACTTTGTGCAGGAGTTGATAATTACCATTGCCACTCATCATGTGAGTGCCAGGTGCTGAGTGACACGGGGGGATAAGGAGTCCCAGAGCCCAGCCTGGTGCACTGATGAGGAGGACTATCCATGTCTCTTTGAGTCACATCCTGGTAAAACAAGGCTGCAAGAGGAAGAAGGGCAGGGTGAGAGGAATGGGAGTGGAGTGCATGGATGAATACAAGAGGAACTATCTGGGAAGAGAGGAGAATTTCTACCAGCTGCAAGAACAGGAGTAAAAACCTAAAATCAGCCTCTGTAGAGCTGAGTAACTACTTGGAGGGTGCTGATAGTGGCGAAAGCTGCTCAGTTTTGCCTTGGCTCACCTGCTGGGAGGCAGCCGGTTCTGCCCAGCTATCCCTCTCAGCAGTGTGACTGGCTGCAGGCTGCATTTCAGTTGGGGGTTTTCTCCTCCCAGAAATTTTTCCTGGCATCTGGTTGCCCAGCCACAGCACTGCTCCTTGCATGTTTGCATTAATATGATTTACTCCTGTGTATTGCAAGAGGAGGCATGTGCCCTGGCTCGGGGCTCACCCATTGCTTGGCTCTGAAAGGGCATCAGGGCAATGAGAGTGTTCTGGATGGAGAGAGGGAAAGAGATGTTCTCTCAGCACAAGGATGTGTTCTGCCAAAGCCAAGAGATTAAATAATAAGACACCGAGAAATTTTAACACTACCTAATAAAAGCACTGCTACCTGAGCAACGGAGCCACAGCCTTTGCTGCAGTCAAGGAAACTGTCCTGCAGCACTGGGGAAGAGTGCTGGAGCAGCCCTGGAGCTGTGAAAGGTGAGCACAGATGGGGAAGAGATGACACAAAAGTGAGAACAAGAGAGAGCTGGGACTCCTGAAGGCCCATGTCCCAGCTCTGTGGCTGCTCCTGAAAGATGGGACCCAAATGTAGGACTGCTAGAGGCAGACTGCCCTATCTACTGTGGCAGCTGAGGCTTAAGAGGGCCAATCCAGCACAGAGGTGGTCTTACAAAGAAAGTACTTCCCTTCATCACCTAAAACCCACCAAAGTTAAACAAACAAACCAGCCAACTCAGAAAACCAACAACAACAAAAAAACCCAATACACAAAAAATAACCTCCCAGAAGTTGTTTTATCTACCATGGAGAGAGTTAATATGGCTCTTGAATGGAATAAGACTATGAATCCTTTAACAATGGTCTCTATCTGTGTTAGCCAAACAGTATTTCTGTCTTTGACCTAGCCTCTCAAGGCCTTCTACAGATGAATACCAATGACCCAGGCCTTCATTATCCCATCATTACACAAATCCTGCTGTTAATTTATGTATAGGAAAGAACTAGCAGCTACATAAGGCTCCATCAGCTGCATAATTACTGCATATATTATAAAACAGCAGCAAATGCTGCCTGTGAATACAAACCATCTCTGCTCATTAGAAACTTTGCAAGAATTAATTAATGAGGGTGTGATTCTGCCACTCGCAGCCATAGGTATTGTCCCAGTGTAGCTCAAGATTCAGCTGTCTTGACTTTTCTGGTGACTTTAATGGAGATACATGAGAAACTAAGATGAGCATTTGGCTGAAGCCAAAGCTGAAGGTGGCAGAATTGGGTGCTGGAGCTCCCAGAAAGCCCACCCCTCTTTGGCAGAACACAGGATCCCTGCTGGCATCTGCAGGAGAAAGGCTCCCACTTAGGTTTTGTCTCCTGTCAAAACCCATCTGTTTACAAGCCAAAGCAGAGCTGTCACGGGGGCAAGGCTGCCACTCACATTTAACCTGGGCTCACGGCTCCTTGCAGTGGAGATTCAAATGGTCACATCTGCTCTGCAGAGGTGTCTGTCACTGAGCAATGCAGGCTAGTGTTGAACCTGCCCTGTGTGACAGCCTGGTAGCTGGTCCCTCCCTGCAGGGATGTGAAGGGGCCGTGTCCAACCTGCTGTTGGGCTGGATGCAATTTCAGTGTTCAAGCTCTTGGGATGCAGATCTGGATTAAAAGTTTTAAACAGATTAAATGATCCTGTAATTTAAATAGAAAAATGAAATTATTTAGGAATTTTCCATGGTGGCATTTGTATTCTAAGATTAATTTACCAGCACAGCTTATAACTTCCCAGGTTTCTGTTTGCTTATGTATGAGAAAAATGTGCTCTTCTAGACTGACTGTAGTGATTAGTTAAATTACTCATACATCCATTATTTTAAAAAAACTTCTCTTCTGCTTTGAGTCTGTATTTGTTTAGTGCCACCTGATATTAACTTTCTGCTTGAATGATGGCTGCTCATTTTGTGTATGACTCCTGAATGTCAATCATGCAAACGTTTGATTCTCAGCTCAAACCAATGGGTGTGGGGATGTGGGGATGTGTGTTTTCATGACAATTTCTCAGGAGAAGTTGAGTTTGGCTTTACTGGTGTATAACATGAGTTATACAGATGATTTGGTGCCTGTATCAGTGAAAGCTACATGGAAAATGTGTACAAAAGGGAAAAAGCTCTGCTGGTAGGAAGTGCTGGCCAGGAGTACTGGCACAGAGAGGGTGAGGGGTTGCTCTGACTCCTGTTCTCAATTCCAGAGGAGCTCTGGGGCTCTGCTTGGCAGTCAGACACCTTCATGGCTGTAACATTGATAATGAATTTAATGTAAACTTTCTAACAAACTATGGCAATGACAAATCGCCCTTTAGTCAACTCTGGCATAAAGGGAGGAAAAGTTGTGTTTCCCAGGAAGAAGTCTACTAATTTTTTTTCAAGTCGATTGAGTTATTTTGAGTTTGTTGCTACTATTTTAAGCAAACTGCATGTTTTGAAAAATTAAAAAATATATCTTGCTTTGAAACTGAATATGCTGCCTTTTGTTGGCATGTTGTTTGTGGACACATGTAAATACTGTCTGTTTATTCATACTTGAACTGTGGGTATATCCCTGTGTCCATCTTTTCCTGGGGAAAGGCCACTTTTGCTTTCCTGCTGATGGACATTGTAGGAGCCATGGTGGCTCTTCTTCCAGAGGCAGCATGTAAAGGACTCCAGAGTGGCTTAAAATAACTCACTGTTGAAGCAACCAGGAAGGATCAAAGGCAAGCCAACCCATCAGGCAGGGAAATTTTTAGTTTGACTAAGTAAAATACAGTGTGTCTTCATTAGAATGAGAGCGATGCATGAAAGGTGATCAAATTCTATTTGATAAAAAAGATAAAACATAGATAAAATTTATGTATTACTGATCTGGAAGACATTTATGATTTTTGATCCTCATTTTCCAGAGGATGTGTTTGTTAAAGATACAGGTTGTGAGTTTGTACCTATATGGTTATTTTTGTTTCTCTCTCACATGCTCTTTTTGGCTGACAGTGTCTTCATTTCAACTGTCTGTTGTCTTTGAGAATTGTCTTCTTATTAGTTTATTTTTATTTTGCCTACAGAAAGTTCCTATTAATAGTAAGTTAAAGCTGTACAATGCCAATATGTCTTTATTGGGGACAAGTTTTACAGAAGTTGTCAGTTTATTAGTGTAACACTAAATTCCATTTGATGTAAAGCAGCACTTTCACCACAGTGTCTTTAAGTGGTTCATTTTGTCTTACGAATGTAAAAATTAATCTAAAATCTTTGACTTGTTCTCTGTAATCTCACCCCAACATTTTGCTGGCTCTGGTGTATTCAGCATTTTAAAGGGTATGTCAACACAGTAAATTTTATTCTGCCAATAAAACCTGTTGGTGAGCTCACTGAGAAATTCCTACATCTTGGAAGGCCATTAATGTTTGAAATATATAGTAATCTGTTTATTGCAACATTTTACACATCTACAAAATTAGGTTACCAGTCAGTAGCTAGCTGTAAACTGCAGTGCTGCAAGATAAACCTGAAATAGTAAATACTGTATATTACATTGTATGATCTTTTTAATAGTGTAATTTCCAAAGGAGTTCTGGAGAGAAAATGGTTGCTATTTCCAGTTTATTCTTGAAATACAAATAGTGGAGATACATAGCTTATTAAATGGCTCTCTGACATATGGTAATAATGCTGATTCTAATGATAGCTAAAATCTAGCTCCAGCTAAATGCTAGTAGGGGTAGCAGCCTTAATTAAATCCACAGTTAAATACTGCTGTTCAGACTTCCTGAGCATCAGAGCAAAGCTCCCCATTGCCACTGACCAAGTTAAGCATGTTGGGTCCCTCGGGACCGTGTCCATGCAGAGGACTACTTAGGGATGCTTAGGGAGGGTGGCCATTGCTATGTCCTGGGACTCAGAAATCACCAGGGCATGTTGTGTAGCCCATATCCCTGACAGAAATTCAGTGGCCTGGTACACTGAGCATTCTCCACTGAGAGGCAGCACTGGGAAATTTGAGGTAGAAGTTGAACTGGAAGACTACCTGGCTCTGGTTGCTCTGGCTCCACCATAGTTGACTGCCAGCACAAAACACTTCTGTGGCTCCAGCCCTTTGCATTCAATATCCCCTTTTATCCTTCCAGTATTCCTTCCTCCATAGATCTCAGTTTCCAAGATGCTTGGGGCCCTTCAGCATTGAGGTGTGGTGTTACATCTCAAGGATATGCACTCCAATGGATGAATTGTTTTCAAAAAGAGCTTAGATACCACTACCAGTGAGAGAAGGCTGTAAAGAAATTTACATTTGCATGTTCTTAATGTTCTCAAAGAAAGTAAATTCTAAATTTCATTAGAGAGTGCAGTGAATTGGAGAGGTGTTTGCTGTGCCTGTGTAGTCAGTTTGGAGGGAGCTGGTGCTTAGGGACCCCTCTGACACCTCTCCCAAACTCAGGACATAATCTGCTTTCCTTGTAGCATTGAGCCTCTTCAGCTGCTGAACATTCATGACACTTAGTTCAATTTTAAGAGTCAGACTGTTAAAATAGTTGGGGAGGACTGTTTAAGGAACTCTTCACATCACAAATTGCACAATAATGAATTTCTTTCCAAGATATGTAATGAAGACCTTGCACATTTCTGTCGTAGCTAAGTAAATCTGTAATTATCAACTCTGCAAGGTAGAAACTCAGGATGAGGAAGACTAATTTTGTGCTATAAATACATTGGTTGATAATGTAATATAGATCACACATGCCTCTCTTGAAAATCAGAGTTAAGGCACTCACATTATTACAGCCTAAACTGTAAAGTCTTAGCCCAGGACAGTTGAAAACGTGTGCCCTGGCTTGCTGCTCCTTCATGTCAGGTTTATACCAGACTCTCCTGGACTTGGGTCAAGGAAAATGCGAGGCATCACAGAAAACTGAAAGCAGATTCAGCCCTTTTCTCCTTCCAAAAGGTACTCATGTTGGTTCATGAGTTCAGGGTTGCAACAACTTATTGGCAGAAGACTTCATCCTTTTTCTTTTTCTGTATCATTGACACTAAAGCATCCATTCTTGATATTCCTGTCTAGTTAATGACTAGCTATAACTGTAGCAGCTCCCTCTTCCTGAGGAAACTCACAGCAAGTAACCTAGGCCTGAACTCAAATTCATCGACAGGGAAGTGTTATTTGTATGGGTTTGGGTCGGGAGACAGAATATAAATAATGTTTTCCTGGACTTGTATGAAGACAGGCATGAATATTATTATACAGTTTCCATTTGAGAAAACTGCAGGTATTCAGTCTGTAAAAGAGATCACTGATGAGAAGATAAAATAGACCTCCTTAAAATCAGCAGTGCTGTGGAGTAGGTGAGCAGAGAATAATTTGTCTTTGTTTTCTCAGTAAATGAAAAACTGAGAGAGAAATAGGCAACAAATTTAAAACAAAACAAACAAACAAACAAACATAATCTTTTGTCACTTATATGTATGATGTGGAAATCACCCATGAAAGATATGAAGTTTAAAGTGGATTATAAGTGCATTCAGGAAAAAGCCCTACATGTTTGGTCCATAGTGAGATGTTCACAATGTCTGAAGTCATAATGAAAGTCTCCAATGGCTTGTTAGAACAAACAAAGTTTTTTGCAAGTTCTTCCCTCCAGACTATATTCTTTCAACATCTGTGAGGATTAAAGAAATCCCAACCATTCTGGACTCGGTTAAGTTTTGCCTATACCAAAAAGCAGTACCCCTTTTATTTGCAAGGCTACTGAAGGTTCTCACACCTTTATTCCCCACTGGCAGTGACTGTTCTGTGGCCCAAGCCTGTCTGTCCCTTCTGCTCCCCCTCTTCTGGCAAAATGCCTCTTTTTCTTCCTGCAGCTCAGTGTGTCAGAAGAGGTTTACAGCTAACTAAAGCTTTCATCTGGTCCTTTTCTTCTCTCTCTCCTTGCCTTCTCAATATTTTGTGTCACTCAAGACTTACATGCTTCTTCTGAGCAGAACTACCTTCAATAAGATGTTTACTCCTGAACCACCTGTGTAGTATGAAGAGACTTCAGAAGTCAGTGTCCCAGGCATGGGCAGCTCTCCTCTGAGGAAGGAATGGAGACAGCTCTTCAATATTCTCCCAGGCCTCCTGTATAGCCTTCTGGCATAGCTTGGGTGGGGAATTAGACCCTACCACACAGTGCTGCCAGTCAGGGACATGGCTGTAACTCACCTGTGACTGACTGGTGCTTTGGACAGGACTGAGAAGCCACACTGAGCTCATACAGTGCAAAGAGGTCAAAAGCTCCTGCAGTACCCTCCTTACTGACTCTGCACAGGCACTGAAGTGCCATGTTCCTTTTTGGGGTGTTTTGACTTTTTCCCTCCCAAGTTGTCCAAAGAAACTTCCCTCTGTCTTATAGGACTTGCCAAGCACTTGTCCCAGTTCTGGCAATCTCCTCTAAGAGAGGCGAATACATCATAAAATGTGTACGGCTTGGAGAGAGCTTTATGTCTCTTAAAGAGGTCTGCTTGCCTTCCCTACAGTAAAGCACTTTGAGCTCTGTGGATAAAAAAGCCCAGCACTGTGTAGAACAATGGTAGTACTAACACTGTCTGGGATAAATCCTACAGGATTAGGCAGGCCTGAGATAATTATCATTTTCCAGCAGAGGAAGGAGGCAGCAAGCTGAGTAGAGTTTTGAGTTTTACCTGCTCTCTTTTTGCCATCAGAAGAGGAACTTTCATGCTCAGTTTGTATGAAAAGAATTTAATGAAACTCTGCAGCAAGTAACTTAAAAGCTGAATAACTCATTAGGACTTCTGTCCTCCAATTATGTCCCAATTTGCGTACCCCATCAGGTGCCAGTTAAATCCTACTTTATTTTGTATTTGCATCTATTACACCAGTAATCCCTTTGATGCCTGTGAGTTTTATCTTGGCTGCTCTCACAGCACTGTGCCTGGTTGTGAATGCAGACTGGAGCATGGAGCTACCTTTGGACACGGTGTCCTGGCCACAGCTGTCTTGGGCTCAGAGTGCCACCACCAACAGCTGGTCCTCTCCCTCCCCCACAAGACTTGCTGCCCTTTTCAGTGCTGTGGTTATAATTTGCACACGCAGTGAAGTAGTCACAGAATCACAGAAGGGTTGAAGTTGGAAGGCACGAATTTGTGAAAATGTGATGTGTAACTTAGGCATGAACCAGCAGTGAGCACACGAGTGTGTCTGTAAGGTGTAGCTCAGCAGAGACACTGGCTCAGGTCCTGGGAGCAAAGGAGCTGTGTTAGTCCAGTACAGCCCTGCTAGCAGGTCCAGTTAGCCCCTGCCTTGCTTGTCACCTCTCTCCTGGTGCCAAAGGTGGAAGTAGTCTGAATATGAGAGAGGTACACTGCATTTACTGCATGTTGTAAGCGTGCCTGTAGTTTGCTTAGTTCCATGGAAGTATTTGGACGCCTAATTTTGTGCTGCCAGCAGGAATTCAGCATTTGGGTCTGCCTGAGGATCCAGTCCTGAGGCTCTCAGGCCAGTGTTATTCAAGAGATATTCAATATGACTCGGTGCGTGTAAATCAGCATTGTTCTCTTTATCTGAAAAAAGGTTGCTTTGATTTATACCAGCTCAGGAGCTGGAACACTGTTTGTGTAGGAAAATGCTTGCATTGCCTCCCAAAGCCTGTTGCTGTGTCTGAGAGTGATCTGTATTCCACTGCAATCTAGAGTTTTTTCAAAATTTGAGAACCATTTACAACTTCAGTGCCATGCTGTGACATGATGCATTGCTTTGTAAACAGGGCCTTAAACAGCCGAGGTCTTAAATCCATAAACTGACTGAGGCTTGGGAACACTTTGAAAATCTCTGCCAAATAACAATGCATTATAGTACCTTCCAAACAAGATCTGACTTTCTGAAATGTTCAGGTTTCTTTTGACACTCTACCAAGGCATTATAAGACTACCTAGTGCTTATTTCCCCTAGGAATAATAAGAAAAAGTGTATTTGTTCCATGTGTAAAATGATGCATCTAAAACACATGACATACTCACTTCCTTTGATGTTTTATTTCCTTCAAGTTAGCATACTTCTTTTTTTTTTTTAAAAAAGTAAATAATTGCTATCAATTTTGCTTTTGGAACTTGCTTGCTAAGACATTCTCCATGTGTAATATCCTTCCTGAGACATTTCAACATTTGTGCACCTTCTCTTCCCTCTCAGCTCCCTGTTCTCCAGACGGAGCCAAGCAGGAATGGTTGCTGTAGGTACCGATGTGTCTTCTGTTATTCTTGTAGACACATTTCAGTTCATCTGTTTTCAGCAGTTGGGGTTTTTTCCCCCCTCCTCTTCATGAAGACATGGCTGCATTTTTCTGCAGCTTTACTTTTCACTAAGGCATCCATACAACAATTCTAATTTATCATTTCACAGCACTTTGATGCTTTTAAACAGTCAGTTGTCCCCGAGCACTCATGTTTGGCAAGTGATGTGACTGGCTCACAGAGAGCTCTAACTGCTGTCCAGGGTCTTGGTAATGAGACTTCTCACGGCTTGGATTAGTGTGCTCTTCTGCTCTCCATTCTTCAGGTTCTTGTGAAGAAAATGGAAAGTTTTAGCCATATTGTGCTAATGTAAATCACATTGCTCTCCTCCCTTCTGGTGTTGTAACTTTGCATAGAAGGGGAGGAAAAAGATCCCTTTTCTTTCCATCTCTCTCCCTTCTCTCTGCTCTCCCTGAGTGAGACTCTGCTGGTGAGCTATTACTGAACAGAAACCCATGGCCATGTGATCCACTGCAGCCTCTTCTAGGGAGACCAGCAGATTAGTATCAGGTGAGGAAAGCATGAGGTACCACATATTGAGGATCTGGGTGAGAGTGGAGCAAAATTTATTCAAAGTCCAGAATAGAATCCACCACTTGGATAACTGAGCATCTTTAATGTCCAGTCTTATATCCAGTCTTGTCCACTGGCTGCCTGTATTTACTCCTTACCATCCCTTAAAAGAATGGGGGGGGGGAAAAAGGGAAATGAGAAAGCGAGAGTTCCTTGAAACAGGTTTGATTTGATTTTGGCTATAAATTTCTTAGTCCTGTAAAGTCTGCTTGTTTCAAAGACAAAACACTGCAGGTGCACATGGACACACCAGCCCTGAGGTACAAGCTGCAGTTTGATTTTCCCACTGCAGTCACTTGAAAACAGCAGTTCCTAAGTGGTCATACCCAGTAATGGTCTCATTGTGACCACACGCCAAAAGGAAGTGTATTGTAAAATCTGAAAGAAAATAGGTAATTTAGGGGGTGAAAGCTCTGCACTCTGGTGCAGTGTGTCAAAAAATAGTAAAGAGCATTTTCTGGATACACCTGCATGTCATTCAGAATGGAAGCAGTTAATAACCCAAACTACTTTACAGCACCCTTTTTGGATTCAGTCTCCATTCTCTTCTATAATAATCTAAGGGCTGTTGCCAAACTGCCCAGACATCCTTAGAGCTACCTGGTGAATCATAAATCTGCAGTCAATGTCCTCCAAAAGCCAGTAGACTCAAATAATGTAAAATGAATTCTGGCCTTTTGCACCAGCATGTTCTCAACATTTATGTTATTCTTTAACTGATTTAATGAAGTTAGGGAGGGAGTAGTTTATTTTGGAATTTTTGGTACTAGGCTTTGTGTTGTACTTTGTACACCAAACTTTTCATGTAAGAAGAAAGAGGTCTTGTACATCTGATCACAGAGCAAAACTTGTCTTAAAGGGAAAAATATGTTCAGTACTGTATTTCTTTGGTTGTTTTTATGCATGGACTCATGAAACTTGTGTGATTATTGGACCAGCAATCAGTGTCGTGTGACTGGAAGATGGAGACTTTTTGGAGCTGTTGGTTAATTTTGGCATGCACTACATGAAAGAGCAGCAGGGTGGCAAGGGTGTTCTTCCCTCCTGCTGTTCTTCCTTCAGATTCATTTCTGAGCTTTGATCCTTGCCTGCCCAGGGTGTCATAAATGGCCATTGCAAGCCTTTGATAGATGAGCAGGCAGTTCTTAGAGAGGAAGATGTACTGAATGGTGAGCAAGAAAGGCACAGGCTTTATGCAAACTGTTTTTTACTTCCATGTCTTAAGCTGTGCTCTACTGAATTCATCCTCCATCAGGACCACTGATATGGCTAACCTGGAACGTTTCAATCCCTTCTTCAAGCTGTACAGTGTTTGCATGAGTATAATAGCAGCTGCAGCCTGTGATCTTGGAAGCCCCGCTTGCTCCTGAGGCTACTGAGCAGCTCTGAAGGTCTGCTCCTGCCTGCCTGCTCCGCAGAGAGCTGACATGCAAGCAGCCCCCCTAGGTCTGAAAGCAGGGTTTGTACAGAAAAGTTTCCTTCAGCTCCTCTCTTGGTGCTGTGGGTCAGAGGGAGGGTCTGGTGTAGCCCAGAAGAGTTGGCCGCAGGTAGTTCTTGAAAATGCCAATAGACAGAAGTGTGCCAAGCAGGCAGATATTGGCCTCTTTCCCCGGTTCTGTTTCTCAAATTATTCAAACCTGAATACAAGGGTTAAAGAGAGTGGGAAAATTTACAGGCAGAAAATGCAATAACAGAATTATTTTTGGAAAAAATGTATGGAGATATTTTAGAAAATCTATACTTTAATTTCCCCGAACAATGTGAACAAGCCAATTGCCTTCTATCTGACTCATTATGTCTTATTGAATAGTGAATTGTAAATCTTCCTTGTTCAAGCATGATTAAGACTTCCATGTCTCTTGTTGGCTAGATTTCCTATTGAGCAGAGTAGCAGACAAAGAAAATGATGGTACAATTTTATGTGATTCGGGCAAATCCTTAAAAATCTGGGCAATTTTCAGTAACTATGTCAAGATGGTAACTAAAACAGAAATTTTGATACTTGTCAAAGCTTCATTGTTGGACCAAACAAATGTTTCTAATTGGTTGAGTCAAATTTTGTTTATTCATATCCCTGTGTTTTCTTCAGTTTTGCTTTTTTCTTGTAAACATCTGTTGTTTTGCTGTTACTGCTTACGTAGTCTTTTCATGCACATTTCCAAGAGTGAAAACATAGTTCATTCCTCTTCAAGCTTCAGTTAGATAGTCTTTTGTCCAGTTCATTTTTTCTTGTCATTTTCTTTTTTTTCTTATTACTTTTCAAATAAATTCAGAATAGCAATTAAAACAATTAGGATAAACCAACAGGGTTTTCAATGAAGCTTTGTGTTGGAGATCTTGTCAAGAGTGGTGTGAGTATTGTACATCCCGAAGACGAGAAGGAGAAAAACAATACCAAGTCTGCAAATGAGGTCTTTATTCCTTTCTGCACCAACTGGAAATTTGAACATTTAGCTCAAGCAAAAAAAAAAAAAAAAATTAAAGCAGGCATTAAAAGAAGGAAAACATAAATAATTTGTAAGTTTGCTAATAACCTCTGAAGGCATAAACAGTTCCCAGCCACTGGAAATGCAAATATGGTCTGTTGTAGCTAGTAAAGCCAGGGGCTCAGGCACTGTCCCTGTCAGCCTCTCCTGGTTTGGGATGAGCTCACAAGGGCATGCTATGAAAGCCTCTGCCTGTTGAATTGTTCTCCAAAAAGGTCTTAATCCTGTTTACTTCTTCATGGATTTCTGCACCTGATTTTTGCTGTCTTTGACTTGGAATCAGCCTGTGTTTGGGGGGTTCATCTGCCATGCTCCATTGGCAGCCTATGACTTTATACTGTTGGCCAAGAATTTAGCTTTCGTCCTGAATGCTTTGTAGTTGAACTTCAGCACATCTTTCTGTATGACACCAATCTGGGGGCCTCAAACCAGAAATTGCTAGCTGCAGTTTAAGTATTTCCCTTTCATTCAAAAAGTCAGAGGCTAGATTTTTCAGCTGAAGATGGATGGTCCTTTTAATTTTAGAGCCAAATATTATTGCTTCTGTCCCAATTTTAATAACCCTCCTTCTGTCTCTCTTTTTTTTGGTTTTTTATTTTTTTATTTTTGGAAATCAATTCAATTGTCTGGATAAAAAATCATGAGTGTATGTGTGTTAGTGGTGGAAAAAGATATTGCTGTTTCCTTTTGTAATCCTGTGCAAAATTAAGGCCAAATTCAAGCTGGAAAATCACCCATAGAAGCATCCTGATTTGGGCTGTCAAATACCTCTGATTTATTTTAGTTTTTAGTGTAGACACTGGCTCAGTAGTGTATTTCTTCAGCATCCTTTCATGTCTTTCATAATTTTACCCAGGTCATTTTTAAATGTATTTTGGTGACACAGAGGAGCAGAGTTGCAATGTTGCGGATCGCTGCCTGCAGCTGGCCAAGATAAAATGCTACTTACTGCATTTTTTCCCCCTGTTAAGTGCATAATTCATAGATGCACAGGTAAAACTGCTGGGAAAAACAACAAAACCCCCCAACAAACAAACCCCTGTGAGTAAATATTTGCACAACTGAGCACAGAACAGATGTATGTGGTGCTTTGAGGAGAGCTCGGCTCGCAAGGACTGTGTGAGGACAAACCCAGCAGAGAGCTGTGGGTGAGCTGTTGGTGGGGATTTCTGCTCGCCTGGCGTGTCAACAATCCCACCCAGCTCTGCCAGTGTCCCCAGGGTGAGATGTTGGCACCATCCGTGGAGATCCCAGTGCTGTTCCTGCTGGGAACTGCAGGCAGTGCAGGCTGTGGGGGGGGTCTCGGGGGTCTCTGATGCAGCATTGGCATGGGAGGTGCAGAGGAGTCTGAGAAATTAATTCTGAACAGTAAACCCCATCCTTCATTTTTGTGACATTACAGAGTTGAAGACATACAAATTATGTTGGAAAGGATCTCTAGATGTCTGCAGCCCAACCCAGGGCTCCAGGGAGGGCCAGTTACAGAAGGGTGTTTCCAGCCCAGGTTGGAACATGTCCCAGGACAGCAATTCCACACCCTCTCCTGCATCCTGTTCCAATGGATGAGTACCTTCAGGGTGAAATATCTGTGATAAATGTATATATACACCTATAAAATACCATGATTTCCTGTTTTATAACTTATGTCCATTGCTGTGAGTCCTTCTGCCAAGATTTAGCTATTTCTCATGGCAAAGTTGAATAAATAATCATCAGTGTGTTACTGCTACTACTCCAGTCCAAATAATAAGCAGAAGGGCTCTTCTTGTGATGGAGTTATTTAAATCAGCTTCTTAAAGGAATTATCATGCATAAAAATGCAAATTGGGATCTCCAAGCACTGTTATCTCTCAAGTAGGTGGTTTGAAAACCCCACCAGATACCTGCATCCTGTGCAGATGAGCGTCAATGATGCAGTCTGATGCAACAGTAAGGTACATTTATAAGTGAAGCAGTGCTGCACACAGCGACCTGAGCATCACAGCTGCACTGTTTGCAACAGGTTGTTTGAATAACGTGCAGAAGGCCCCAAGAAGGGAGCTAAATCTGGAGTTTGATTATGTGTGGGCAAGAGAGAGGTGCAAAGAAGTTGACTTCAAATTGAGGCAGGCGCAGGTACCCTGAGGGAAGTCCTCAGTGTGAACGAGCAGCAGTAAATACAAGACAAGCAGATTCAAACTGGCTTTTCATTATGGTTGGCTCATTTTAAAAAGCTGAGCTGGGTTTTCCTGGGTGTTTAATGTTTGCAGTATCTATTGATTTCAGCTGGTGTTGGTACACGCTCGGCTGTTTCAGAAGTGTCGGAGCAGCTGCTATGCTGAGCCTGCTGCACATAATTGCTGAGCACAATAATCTCACGGCTTGTTTGGGTTCCCTGGGCCTCTCTTATCCAGCTTGCTATCTCTTGCCTTATCCTTACATTGTAATGCCTTTAGGACAGAACTATCTCTTGTGCTGTGTGCAGCAACTGAAGTGATAAAGATCCTGGCTGTGTCTAGTGCTTCTAGGAATTACTGCAAAAAACCCCATCCCATAATTATTTATTAATATGATATGCATTAATGTGAGACATTTCACTGGCTTTAATAGGCTTTGGATCAGTTTCCTCAGTACCTCTGGCCTTTCTGGGTTCCATTATACATGAAGGAACAGCTTTAATTCAGAGTTAGGGACTGCAAATATAACTAATGTACCTTGTGCTTTTATCCATGGATACAGAAGTTATCCCTAGGCTTAGAGCTGCTGAATCTGTGTGCATGAGTCCATGGCAGATCCCCTTCTGAGGATGCTTGTGTTTGTATGAAATAAAGGTGGAGTTCCTCCACCCACTATGGATGATCTTCTCTCTTTTGCCCTATGATGGAGTGTGTTCCCAGAGCTGCACTGCTCACCTTGGGCCTAAATGGCAGCTTTGACCATGGACTGTCAAGTCAGCAAAGGAGTTCAACAGGTCAAAGCAAGGGTCGTGCTCTGTTCCATCCAATTTTCATTCAGGGGCAATCTTTTTGCCAACCTTTCATTATCTTTTCCCCAGCTTTTACCTAAAGATAAAAAGAAACAGCTTATAATTCATTACAGTTCATTAAAATGAAAATAAAATTTATTTTGCATCAAAATGAAAAAATATGACTTGCTCATTATTAGCATATAAATGGTATTTTTTATGTCACTCTGCCACAAAATCACTTACATTTTCAATGATCACAGCACACAAAATTAATTTTTGATAGCCTTTGTGATTTGGTTGAAAATTCTCATTTCTTTTTGTGCATTAACAGCAAACTGTATCCACTGCTATTCATACCAAATTTTAGATAATGAAGCAATTAAAAATACATGGATTGAAGATCTTATCTCATTTTTCCTCTGGCCTATTTCTGCTTCATTATTCATGAAGGGATATGTTTAATTCAGAGTTAGTAATTGCAGATACATCTAGTATAAATTGTGCCTTATATTCTTTTACCCAATTTCAATTTATTTTAGCAAATAGATCTATGGGGAAAAAAAGAGCAGGAAAGACAAAAGGGCAAAAACTACATCTCAGTGTGGCCAAACAAAACCTTACAGGTCTATGGTTTGTAAAGTATGTCTGCAACTCAGGGAAAAGTTGATGCAATGGAGCTCTGTACTTGGCATATTAATAAACCTCACACTCGTATCAAATGGCTGAATTAAATTATTCTGATTTGAAGCAGTTTGAGAGACCTCATGACTCAATGTGACTGTCGTTCTGCTGCTTTTATCCACAAAGTCAAAAAGTCCCAAATCAGTAAAAAGCAGAAGTAGCAGAGACATGAATGTAGATAACTAGCAAAGTTGAAATAAAATTAAGGTGTTTTAGGAAAAGTAGAGGAACCTTCACTTGCCAGAAAGTGGAAATCAGTCTGGATCATCTGTTTCCATATGTCTGGAGTGAAATGTGTCTGTAACAGCTTGATAAAACATTCAGATTCTGAACACATAAAAATCATGAGTGCTGACACTGGGCTTGGAATCCAAGGAAATAAAAGCCAGTACGTGCAGTGGAGTTGGCTGGGAAGGGGCTGCCAAAGTGCAGTGAGGGCCAAATGGCTCCTGCCTTCCCCTGCCAGCAGTCTCAGCCCAGGGGCTGGGTTAGGGTTGGGAGCACGATGTCAAGGAAAAGACACACACAGCTGGAGAGGGCTTGGACTGGGCAGCCCAGATACCTGTAGGGCTGCGGGTGAAAGTGTCCCCCAAAGCCCAGCTCACGTGGGGCCAGGTGGAGTTCCTGAGCTGGGGCACATCTGGGGGCTTTCTGTGAGGTTTGGATGGTGCCCGTGGAAACAGCTCTTCATGGGGGGGTGCTAACAAGGTGAATTACACCCAGGGATTGTAAGTGTTGGCTGTTGGTTACTGCAGGGCCAGGGTCATCCTCTGGGTTGTAGGCTGTCCTTAGGAGTTGCCACAAAAATCCCCTTGTCCTGAACCTTCTGCAGAAGACAGGAGGGGGCATGACATGGGTGAGGCTCCAACTGTTCTCTCTGGAGAAAGGTTTTGTTTTAATTGCTAAGGGCAAACCCCCAAACCTCTCTTTATACCAGTGGAAATTTTTGTACGTATGTCTCAGACTTGAAACAGAGTTTGTAGAATTAACAATTTGGATTTATTAAACATTGTGATCAGCACTTTCTGGCCCAATTATTAATGCAAATATTTCTGCCCAGCTATTTGATTAAATGAATAACTTGCAAAGTGATGCATAGCCTTTCCTGTGTAATGCTTGATTCATAATTTCAATAAGTTAATTAATTACAATCTTATTTTCTCTTGTAATGAATTCTGGTTTGCTCTGACGGCTTTGGAAGTCTTAAACATGTTGTGAATGATTCTCAGTTAAAGTTTCAGAGAGCTTTTAGGTTCTATAGGAAATAGCATTTACAAATTGTTGCCTTTCAGTATAGAATACTAACAAAACTTCTGCCTACCTTCTGCTTCCAGTGCTCTGGGAGGAAAAGCAGTCCCTTCATAGACGAATATTCCTGTTTTCCCTAAATGATGCTGACAGGCATCACTTTCAAAGAAATGACACTGCATTCAGTTGCTCTGACCAACAAAAGCTGACATGCCCTGGGTGAACAGCCATTGGGAGCATGTGCCACCACAGCTGTGTCAGGCCATGCAGGATTACCTGATCTCCCTTGGGCTGCAATGTCACCTCTTGGTGACCTGGAATGGGTTCCCCATGCCACGTGTCCTAAAGTTGCCAGTAAGTGCATTTACTGCTTTCAGAGCCCACATCAGGTAAAACTCGCTCTTGGTTCATCACCCACTGGTGAAATTAAATACAATGCAAAATTCTTCCAAGTGCATGACATTTGTTTTCCTGGAATCCTGTTTTTACTAAGTTCAGTGAAAGCAGAGTTCCTGGAACTAGTTGCATGGAGATAAAGAACTTCCAGCAGGGTTCTGCTGTTGGATTGCTGTGGCTGTGCTAAAGCTGACCACTGACTGCTGGTGCTGACCAGGTCCTTCAGGGTGCTATAAAGCCAACAGTGTAGGCTGTGTCTCCGCTGCAGGAGGGACACATCTCCTCACCAAATGGGCTGTGTTTTTTCCCCCACTTTGTGGTTCCCTTGCTCCTACAGTTTCTCCTTGCTTTTTTTCCCCCTACCATGTCCTGTTTGGATTAGGTCCTTTATCTTTTACTGTATCTTTCCAGATTTAGGCTGCTTTTGGAGAAAGGAGGTGGGAGGCTACGTGTTTGGGGATTTTTACTTTGTTTCAGACCCTATTCCTCAATCTTCTTCTCCTTTTCCTATCCCCTTTTTTTTCCCACAAGTGTTTCTGATCTCTGCCTTGCACCCCTATCACCACTGTTTCCTCCCTTTCCATTGTTCCACTTCCCTCCCTCCTTTTGCTGGAGGGTGGCATGGGACAAAACACCACTGAGCTCAGAGCTGTCATCCCCTTGCCTGCCACTGATGTTGCAAAATAGGTGGCAAAAGCACTCCCAGCAGGGCGTCCTTGAGAGAGACCTGGAGGCTGGAGATAGAGAGGCTCAGACACTGAGATAATAACCATCTCTAATTAAAAACTGGATAATTCAGATACCCATCAGACACACTATCTGATCATAAACACGAGCCTGGCACAGGCCTAGATCTTGCCTCCTCAGTGTCCTCGTCTGCTATGAACGGTCATCTAAACAGTCACACAAAGTAAAGCTTCATCAGCTTCGCTTCATTAGAAACTAATTAGAACCATCACCCCAAGCTGGAAAGATACCTTTGAAGTACAAATATTTCCTCAGCTTTTCTTAATCAAGGCTTTCTTTTTATGCCCTTCTATATATGCTGATTCCAGCCAGCACAAGAACTAGAAATCCTGGAAGGCTGGGAGGAAAAACTCCTCTTGCAGTATTTCCAGTTGGATAAAAACCAAAAATCCATTGGAAATCTCATGATTTCCAGTACAATGTACTGGCCAAGAAAATCTGGAGAAGCTGCAAATAAGCATCCAGATGTCTGGAAAAATCCCGCACCTGAAAAAAAATATTTGAGCTTTGTTTATTCTTAATGCAGAGAATAAAACCTTATTGTTTACCAATATTAAAAAACTCCTTAAAGCATCTGATGCCCACAAGGCACATAGCTGTGTTGTTTGTGTTGATAAGCTCATAGGCCTGAGGGCTTGTGTGGCCTGGACAGACAGCAAGGTAAATTGTGAAAGAAAACTTATTCAAGAAGGCAACCTGTGCAAAAGACAGGTATGTGATGCAGGTAAAGTTTTTGTCAGCTGTCCCACACTGATCAGGTAATGTCCTCCACATGCAGCCCAGCACTGTCAGTGCCAGGAGAGGACTGCAGGGACACCAGAGTCCCCCACCTTTCCTTCCCTTTCCCTGGTACACTGCAGGGACACCAGAGTCCCACACCTCTGTGCCCCTCTCCCTGGGGCACTCACTGCTGGTCAGGGTGAATGGGGGGCCACATGTCTCCTGCTCTCCACACTACCCTGACATGTGGCCAGAGGTGGAGAATATAACCTGAGACAGACATCCAGGATGGGACCTTTATTTATCCATTTTCAAAATGCTTCCCATAAATTCACTGCAAAATAGCTCAGATCCCTGAAGAAAAAGCTATGTGAAGTGGCCTTGCTATTTCAGATGGTTTTGTTGTTTGCTCTCTGCATCTTTATTAACAGCACTCTGTCGAGGCCTTTGTATTAAACATTGATCTACCTTGACAGTGGGAACAGGGTGTGTATTTTGAAGGGCAGGGGTCAGCCCCTTGCCAGGGGCATCCCTCACTCAGAGATGTTTAACTATTTCTTAGGCTCACAAGAAAGACATATGGAAAAAGCCACTGGTGCTGAGAGGGCACAGAATTGCACTGCTAACTAAAGTGTGGTGGGGAGGAAAACTGCAGATCTGAATTTCATTCCTGGAAACCTGCCAAACCAGAAGGCACCTCAACCAACCTTGTTGCTCTCCTGTTGAGGTACCGTCTGCTCCTTCACATTTACCAGGTGGGAGCTACTTATCATTTCATAGCAATTCTCCAGGCTGAAGCCTACTGACCTGTGGGAAAAGCACTCAAAGGGCATTTTATAGCACTTGAAGCTTCATCTATGCCTAGTGATGAGCTCACTCTAGTTTTGAAGATGCTTCCTGCAGTGACTCTTTCATGCAATTGGCACTTCATGACATAGTTTCAATTTCTAAACATTCTGGGATTCCCTTGAAAGAGCCTCAAGGGAAGTGGCAGGTTCTAGAACTCTTGAAACCTTCATGAAAGCAAATGTTGGTCTTGATATTGGGAAATGAGAAGTCAGGGGTTCTGCCTGGCTTGGTGGTGACTGATGGAGAAGAGGTCTGAACTACTTGGGTAGCCCTTTGAGGATGTTTGAAAAGGAACATACTAATTGATATGTTTCTGTGAAGGGCGTGATGAGAGACACAGATGGGCAGGGTGTTTGTTTCTTTGGCTTTTTGTTTGCAATGTAGTGAAAGGCACTGAGAAACTTCACTGGCAGATTTAAAAAAAAAAAAAAAGAAATGTACAGCAGCCTAAGAGAGCCATGTAACCCTCACAGCCACCTTTCTGAATGCTTTAAAATACCTGGTGCAAAAACAGCCCAGCTTTGAGTGGGACAACCCATTCACAGCCCGTGTTCACTTGGGTGCTCCCAAGTTTTTTAGCTCTTTAAATAGAAGAGCCATGAAATGTTAATCTCCAGTAATTCTTTGCCCCTCCTGAACAGAAGCATCTCTCCCTGGGCTCTCTCTGCGGCTTTCCCAGGGAGTTTCTCCCTAGCTCTGCCCTTGCCCAGACTGTCCCACTGCTGTGAGAATCAATGACAAGCTGCTGTGTGCGGTGTGGGACACGTTAGCGGTGCCGGGAGCGGCCACCCTGCTGGCAGCATCCCCCATGACATATCCCTGCCCCGCCCCAGCCCCGCAGTCCCGGGGCCGCATCCCTGCCACGCTGTCCGTTCTCCTGGCTCCGCAGCCCCTGCGTGGAGCTCTTGGCTGGGTCTGGCAGCGGTGCAGGCTTTGGGGAGGAGCAGCAGGGCTGCTCTGGTTCAGCTGCCAGCTGGCACAGCACAGCCAGGCACTGAGTGGGGACCAAACACACTCAGATGAAATACCCCAGAAAAAACATTCCCACAGCCTGTTTGTGTTTGCCTGGCTTCACAAAGCACCTTGACTTCAAGGTACCTGCTCACTGCGTGCTCAAATTTGGCTTGAATGTCTGGTAGCTTTTGTTTGCAAGTTTTATTTTTGGCAGAGGCTCACTCGTTTATGTCTAGGGTTTTTTTTTTAAATTTTTTCGAATTCTCTGGCTAAGGGTAAGTTTGAGGCTTAAATTACACAGTTGCACTAACAGCAGCCTGTACATTAACCACAGCAGCTGGTGGACTTTGAAAGGTTTGCTATAAACCACCTCATCCCATGGCACTTATTGTCACTGTACCTGTCAGTGCAGGACAGCCTGACGCCCTGTGTGTGCACTGTGGGGGGAGTGGGACTTTGGCCCATTTCAGTTCAATCACAAACATAATGTATTTTTCCTCCCTCTTCACCAAGGGCTTTTAATATAAAAGCTGAGACAGACATTTGCAACTTTTTTTTTTTCCCAGGGTTGAATTTTACTATTTCAACATGAAATTTTTAATCCAGTGGTAATGTCTGGGTGTTGCCTGGATCTCCAGGGACTGCTGGTATGTGTTTCTCCAAAACCAACATGCCTGTTGCAAGCAATTGTTCTCTGAAGTCTGTTCAGGCTCTCAGCTTGTTCTCTACAAAATACCTCCAACAACCTGACAGTACTTCAGCTGCTACTGTGATGAAAATGCTTGCTGTCATGTTAATTAATGCAGCCCCTGTCAGTTCTTTGTAGTCTTCCATTTACCTGCCTCTACCTTTGTCTCTTCTCCTGCTCTCTTCTCTTTGGGTGGTGATTTGCCTCCCTGGATCTGAGTGTGCACAGCACCAGCCATGACAGTGCCCTGGTATGCCATCACCTCACTTTCAGTAGGTGCTGGGGCAGTGCAGACACTGAATAACACACCCAGATGCCTATTCCTTTTTTATTGTGTCCCTTATCCCAATTACCTGCCCACTGTCTGGTAAGGTGCCCATGCAAAGCCCAGAAGTCCCAGAACATGTTGAATGCATTAATAATTTTAGCCTTAATAGACTTTCCTGTCCAGTTTGAACTTCTTGTCCCTCCAAGAACAACTCAGGAAGGATCCATGGAAGTTCTCACTACCATGGGTATTCTTAGGTCTCCATCAGGAAAGGCACGGGAATCTCTCCAGGCTATTACATCAGCCTTGCAAATGACTCATGCTGGATGTCTGTGCTTTCTGTTACTGGTGAGGAGACAGCTGGGTTGGAGAGCTTTGGTCAGACACCCTTCCAGAGGGAGAAATGAAGGCTGAGCCAGCTCACGGTGTAACCACAGCAGGTTCAGTGGGGTGCATCAGTGTCCCAGGAGATGTCTGTGTGATGGACCTTGTCTACGTGGTGTTGAATGAAATTAAGAAGTGGTCAGATATTTTTCTTCATCTTCTATGACACACCACCTCCCACCTTCTATTTTTTTATTCATTTGCAGAAATTTTAGTGTTTGTGCCAGCGAGACCACAGTGAAGTCTTTTTCAGCCTGTCCTATTGCTCATTCTGGAAAGTTGGGCCAATTTAATTCACTCATAACCTTATAAATATCACAAAATGAGGTCCAAGGTTTCCTTTCTTCTCTGTAGTCCTGTGGTCTTTCTCCTTTTTTCAGCATTTGTTGGTTTGCCCATTCTGAAATTCCATTTTCAGGAGATGTGCTCCTTCTGGGTGCATTTCTCTCATATTTTAGTTATACCTTTTATTTGATTTCAGTTTTTGAGCAGGTGAGGTCCTGATTGACAGGATAAGAACTAACTCAATAATACATAGTGAGTGATGTCAGTTGTTCTTAAAGGTGGCTACCTTCAAAAGAATGAAGATAACCTTAATGGGGAGTGACTTCATGTTCAGTCCAACGGACAGAAGAGACTGTGGATTAAGTGGAGCCAATCCCTAGATGCATTACTGGCATCAGCTCACAGGGGGGGAAAAAAGGGTCAGGAGAAGTCAGAATGGGCTGTGGGCTGCTGTCTGGGTGTGCACCTGCAAGTGGGAGCTGAAGCCCAGAGCGATCTGTCGAGGATTATTCACAACACCTGGGTGACTCTCAGCCTGGCCGTGATTGCACAACGCAGCTCAGCTGTGTGTCTGGCGTTTGTCGTGCAATTAGCACTGCAAAGCACTTAACATGGGGGAAAAAAACCACACAAAATGTGGAAAAATAGGTAGTTATAGCAAAAAAACACTTCAGGGTTTGGTTGAGTTTTGAAAATAACTGAAAAGTGAGAATGCAGAAAGGTCAGGAAGAACTGTTTTGGAATGATCTGTGCCACGTGGGGAAAAAGCAAATTTAAACAGATTGACAGGGGTAAGGAGGGAGGAGGGGGTGTTGGGCTAGGCAAGTCTATGGAAAGAGTGCAGGAGAACCAGGAGGGAAGAGTGTCTGTGAGAAAATGGAGCAAAAGGTGGTTTTCAAATGAGGGAAGCTACAGGACTCATGTGAAGGAAAGGAGAGAAAGTGTCATGTATAATAATTTTTTATTGAGGGATTTTACCTCATTCACTTTTCAAACACGAGGGTGAAATTCCCAAGCAGGCAGAAACTCTCACTAGATTTTCATTGCTTTCTGCTTCCAGTGGCCCTGGAAACCCCTCAAGATCAGGCTCTCACAGTAATTCAGCACATCTGCTTCTGGCTCCAAAACCCATCCATGAACCTGGGGGAGGTTTGGCCCTCGTCTGGGCAGCTGCTGGGACAGCATGTGGGTGTGAAACCAGAGTCGACCAAGTGCCCTGGAGCATGAGGAAGGGTTGGGCTCTGGCTTGCACAGAAAGAGGCAGGAGAAAAGTTTATGCCAATGCTGATTATATTCAGATGGATTAATCTATCGGTTTGTGGCCTTCCTACTGACAGTGTTTCTGAGGGGTCAGGCACCCTTTAACTGGTGATGGGCAGTTCTCCATCCTGAAAATTTCAGTGGAAGAAGGGATTTAGGATTATGGAAACTGGCAGCTCACCCGAGAAATTCTTGTGCAGGGCTCTTAAAAAGGTGTGAATGGTAGGGTTACATGTGTGTTTGTAGAGTATTCAGGCAAACTTTAAACACTTAACTTTTGGGCTTGTAAACTCCTTGCAGAATACCAAGGCTTTTCATGGGAAATGCACTGTGTTGATAATTTTCAGCATTAAGGCCAGATGCTCTCTTGCATATGTTTTACGTGTTTGTTCAGATCTGGAGAAACTCTGAGCAATTTTTTTACCTTTTCTAGTTTTGTAACCATGAAGTTCTTCCTTTGTTCAATAAGAGCAACTTACTGATGGGGTGAGAAGACTCCAACTCAGCCAGGCTCTGAGCAAGTAATAGAATCAGAATGGTTTGAGTTGGAAGGGAACTTTAAAGGTCATCTAGTCCAACCCTCTGCCACAGGCAGGGACATTTTCAACATGATGAAGTTGCTCAGAGCCCTGTCCAGTCTGACCTTGAATGTTTCCAGGGAATGGGCATCTACAGCCTCACAGAGCAGTGAGAGAGTGCAGAGGTTAAAGTCTTTAAAAGAGCAGTTGCACACTCTGAAGCTGGTGGGAATTGAAGGTGCCCATTGCACAGCAGGACTCACCAACACTGAACAAATCATACACTTGGAGACAGTCCCTGCATCAGAGAGATTAAAAATAACAGAGATAGGTGAGAAGACGAGATAGTGTGATTTTATGCATGAAAATGGAAATAGAGGTTAAAGGACTTGCTAGAGAGCACACAGAGAGCCTGGACAGAGCACAGAATTGTGCTGGTGTTTTCTGATTCCCAACATGGTGCTTTTATTCTGCAATATTTTGTTTCTAAAAGTTTGAGTGAAATAGCCATATTCTTAAAAAAAAAATTAAAAAGCCTTTTATTTTCCATCAGCTCTACATTCAAATGCTTCCTTGAACCTGGTGATGTTGGTAACAGTTGGCTTCTGAGTGACTTTAAATAGCCACTTCTATTTTACAGTAGTCATTAACAACTGCTGTGCATGTTTCACTCACAGGCAATACCTTGAAACTAAAACCCACTAAAAATAACTCAAATACTGACCAGAACATCATGACATTCTCCAGTGAAGTACCTGCCCAAAGCATGGGCTATTGGACTGAATGTAATTTTATCCTTAGTGAGGGTTAAGTGCAGAAAGTGGCAATGGAAAGAAGTTGTGGTTTGTAGCCTGTCTTCCCAGGGTCACCTGAAGGCTCAAACATATCACAGAATGACAGAATATGCTGAGTTGGAAGGGACCCACAAGGATCATCAAGTCCAGCTCTTAGCCTTGCACAGGATATCGCCAAGAGTCACACCATGTGCCTGAGACAATTGTCCAAGCTCTATATCACATATATGATGTAATTAAAAATTACTTTGAAAGTGGTCATTTCCTTTCCTGGTTCCTGGATTATTTGTCACTGTTGTCTGGATCATGCACCATCTGAGCACGCTATGGTTGCATGAGGTGACTCACCAGAGCGCTGCACCCTCTCAGGAGAAAATCAGTATAGGGGAAAAAAGTGTTTTGTTTTGCCTTTAGATCTTTGCTCTCCAATGCACTGTGTGACTCTGCTCTTCCCATTCAGTTCCACTAGCCATGTTTGTCTTGCCAGGCTGTGGCCTGGTGTGTGAGCATCTCCGGCCAGATGTTCAGGGCATCTGTCAGCAGCTGGCCTCTTTCTGCAGACCGTTCCCTTGAATAATGTAGTGTCAGAAAAAGGGGAAAGCATGAGTTTGTATCACTTTGTTGGATCTTTCAGTCTGTTGTGTCAGTGGCCATTTGCATTTGACACTCCAGATAAAGCAAATTCCCAGCTGGTGCAACCTGATTGTCTCTTCGTGCTCTGATTTCTGTGTGTGCAGCACAGAAGTTGATCTTAGCGTGAGACAGGCTGGCTTTAGAGCCACATTACCCTCCTTATGGTATGGCAAATGCCCTGCAGTTTCTAGTGCAGGGAGATCATCTCATTAAGCTCTTGAGCTGCTCAGCCTTCCATCTCCTGGCTCGTACAGCTTGAGCTTTGCCTTCCCATCAGCAGAACCTGCTGGAGCAGTAGCAATGCCTCAGATGTGAATCCAGTGACTTCTCTCAGAAGAGACAGTCACTCCTGTCCTGTGGCCCCCACAACACTCCTTGGAGCTGCAGGCACTTACCTGCAGTGGTTACAAACACTGCCCCTGGCTGGGAAGGGAAAGCCCCCAGGGCTGGCGTTATTTTAGGCCACCCGTGCCAGGCTCCAGCCTCCTTGTGCTGCACTCTGAACAGATGTTAGAAAACTCAGCCGAGGCAAGAGCTCCTGCAGAGGACTTCATCCAGCACAGCGGCATTTTGCAGCTACAATAATCTCCCTTTAGCACTTCTAGTTGTGTCACTGTTGCAATTAGCAACGCGTTTATGGCACTAAAACCGACTGATAAGAGCATTCAGGCTGGTTTCTGGTCACTGAGCAGCAGGGTTTCTAACTTTCACTTGAGCAGGTTTGTGAGTGTTTGGGCTAAAGAAAAAATTACATTGACCCTTAGGAAACGGGCAGAGAATTTTTAGAGTTACTCCCTGCTTCATTATTAGCTTGACTTTTCTTTCCTTTCCCATTTCGAATTTGTTCCCAACCTTCCTCTGTAAAAAAAAAAGAGAAAAAAACTCAAACCACTCTTTACAAGTTACCATGGTTCACTGTGATTTTTCTGTTCTTCCTTTTCTGTCCCCACAAACCCTCTTCCTCCCCTAAGGATGCTTGCAAGGCCCTGGAGTGTCTGGGCTGGAGGTCTCCATGGCAGTGCTAAGACACCTGCTCGTGGGTGTCCCCATCCTGCACTGGGTGAAGGATTCAGATGTGTCTGAAACAGCATCTGCTACTTCAGCACATAGAGGAGTATTCAGGAGTTAGGCTGCAGTCCTTTGTGTTTACAGAGGAGCCTGGCTTTGATTCCCAAGGTAAAATCCCTGCAAATGGCCTGTGGCTGATGGAGGAGCTCTGTGGACATAGTCATTCCCAGTGGAGCCCCGTGTAGGTGATACTTATTCATTACTCCTGGGATGCAGGAGGTGGAAGGAGGTGCTCTTTGACATCCCAACAAAGNTTTAAAAATGTGTGTTACTTACTAGTGTAAATGAAGAACAAAATGGAGAAAAGTCTGTGATGAAATATTTAAGTTCTTCACATCTTAGTTTTTTCATCTCTGTACCTCCGAGGGCCGGCACACTATCAGAGTCTGGCTTTGTAGTGCCAGATAGCAGCAGTATTTTGTCTCTGCTTGTAGTACCTCCTCAGCCTCGAGCGATGTGCTGCTGCCAGCTGAGGCCCCCGTGCAGGGGGAGCCGGTGCCCACTGCTGAATCCCAACATGCTCACAGCACAACCACTTGTTACCAGGAGCTTGAATTAATCAGCTTGGAAAATTTATTAGATTAGCGAGGAATGACAATGACCCAGAGAATAAACTCTGACAGAGGGGCTGAAACAGAAGTTGGGCTTGTCTCCAGGAGAATTTTGAAGCGTTTTATTCAGAAAAAAAAATCCCTGCAATAAAGGGCATCACAGAAATGTGGGGACTGCTTGGGGGCTATGAATTGGTGAGTATTAAGGTTAGATTTCCAGAGACATCTATTTATTCTCCATCCTCAGTTCCTGTGGAAAGTCAGTGGAGAGTGTTTTACTGGTTCAGCTCTTTCAGCAGGTGAGAGAGAGGGTGAACAGGCACACAAGGGCTGGGTTTAGAACTGAGCAGTGCCCCTTCCAGCCCATTGGGCACTGCCCAGTGGAAGAGCATCCTGTACCTGCTACTCAGGACATCTCTTGAGCCTGGCCTGAAGATGCCAGAAGAGCTCCTAGTCATCTGTCAGGCACAGAGGTTTCTGCTCTCTGTCTGGAGAAACGAACTGCACAGCCTGAAAGGCGAAAATCTGTTTGCTGGGATTCATGTAGTATCAGGAAACATGAGAGTCTGAGAATTACAGACAGGAACAAAGAACAGAGACATTAAGTTCCCAGTCCTGGTCTTTTTCTATGCTATTACAGAAGGAAGAAAACCCACTGTGACAAATGGCCAGTTGAAATAAGAAATGTCATTACACCAGGCTGCTCTATTGCAAAAACATGTCTGGTCAGGTAAAGCAAAGACACGTGGCTTCTTTATCTTTGGTGTAAAACAGGCCAACTTTCTCCTTCAAGGTACAAAATTTCCTGGCTTGTAGTTTGTACTGGATCTATGATTTCACAAATCAACCAGCTTTCTTCCTTCATTATAAACATGAATTTAAAAGCAGAGAGTAATACTATCTAGGGCTAATTCATTCCTGGAGACTTTTTTTATCTGGAGCTGCAGTCTTCATTATCTGAATTTTCTATTAGTTGCTGGAAGGTGTGTATTTCTCACAGAAACTGCCACATGAAAATGTGAATAACACATAATAGAAAACTGAGGAGAGAAAAAAAAAGCCTCTTACTGTCCATTCATCAATGTATGATCATGAAAGCATAGCCCAGTGTAAGGGAGTGAGTGGGATTTTTGGGCAGTTCTGGGAATTTGAACAGTATGGGGCTGCAGGTGGAGTTACAATATATCAGATTGTGCCCATGGTCACATTGTGGTGGATGGATGGCCCTTCAGGAAAGAGATATGTATGTAGTTATGTGAGTCCTGAGGGTTTCTAAATGCAAGTATTATGAGTATTCTTATTGCATTAATACAGGTATTAATATATAATTGATACTACATATAATATATTAAGTAACTATACTAATATTGAGCTGGCAAGTGAGAGCTGAATGTACACATTAGTTCCTCCTCATTCTGTTATGTTATTCAAACCCATAGAAAAATTATTATCTCATTCACATAATAATATATTGAATAATATCTCATGCACTCAGCTAATTATACCCAGGTCAGGTGTGTCTAAATTAGCTGCTGTCATACATAGCAACCAGGCCTGAAGGGAAACAAATGTCTGACTTAGATCTGATTTAGTCCTGGCTCTGCCTCTGCAGCGTGGCACAGCTGCATCCTGCACCTTCAACGTTGCACCTGGAAGGGAATGTTTCTGCTGTTCCCATAGGGAGCTGTGGGATTTAATGGATGTCTAAAAGATACTTGGGAGCCACAAAAGGCTGGGTACTGAGATGAGCTTGTGAGCAATGCAGAGCTGATAAACTGTTAAAGAAAATGGAAGAAAATGAATTGTTTCTCTGTGAGAAAACTCCAACCTGACCCAGAAAGACCGTATCTTCTAAACTTCACATGCTCTCTGGCAATTCCACTGAAAACATTGACTGCAAATGCTTCTGTGCTTTGTATTAATCCTCAAGGCAAAAGTAAGGTCACTGCTACAGAAAAAGTGGTAGCATTTTCATTTTAAAACAAGCCTAGGGCTTATTGAATCTTTCTCTAATTAGGAGGCCTTTTTTTTCATCTCTGTTCTCCTCTCCACTGCATGCTGCAAGGCTGGTTTGTTTCCTTGGCCTTGAAGAAGGGGAAAAGCTTTTGTAGGAGAGTTTTAAACTTCACAGGTCTTTTCCTTCTGGCTTGTATTCGATGGTTGTGCATAGTTCATAGGGAGCAGGCTGTGAAATGTTGCTGTGTGCTTTAGGAGCCCCTGAGAAGATGCCTCCTGCTTCCCTTTGTGCTCCACTCAGACTGTGGCCCCTCACACTGCTCATGTTACCAAATGTGATGGGAATATGGATGACTCCCAGAGAAGGGTCTTTGGCTCCTCTGATAATGCTATTACAGTTCAAAGGCACTTGCTGAAGCTTTGTGATTGAGGGCATTCTTTGGGTGAATTTTGGCTTTTGAGGCTTGAGATTTAAGAGCAATATGTTTGATCCCTTTTTTTATTTTTTTATTTTTGTTAAAAACAGGGATCAACGGCCAAAGGAAAGAGACTTCAGCAGTTCCTGCAGGCTGGGGACTAACCAGCTGCCACAGGGTAAACCCTTCTCTGCTGAGGCAAGAGAGTCTTTGCTCTGGCTTGGGCACTGGTGGATGTAAAACTGGGTTTCACGGCTGTGTTGGAAGCTCAGTTATAAAGAATTGTGCTGTCAGCCAGGTCTCAGGCTGGAGTGAGCTGAATGGTTGCAGGACACAGTGCTGCATTTAAGGACATTTCGGGGAATTTCTTTTCAGGACTGGAGCTGTCAGGAGGGTGGGTGTCCTTAGGCAGGGCAGGAGCAGGGCTGGCTGCAGCTGGGGTGGAGGGTCATGGGACATGAGTGCACATGTTTACTGGGATCGTGTGTGTTGACTTCTTACATATGTGGAGAGCAGTTGTACACTCCATGAATCCCACCAACTGATAAGCTCTGTGAATATAACACCCAGCCAAATGTCTGGAGAGGAGTCTCACATTTCTGCTCAGGCTATTCACTTCTCTCAATCAAGAATGAACTTCAAAAAGTTGGGAGAGACTCTTTTTTGGCTATCACAGTGTCATCATCTTTGGGTTTTTAATTTCCTTACCACTGTCCCATTAACATTAGATAAGTGTGTTAGGAAGATAAAGATCAGCTTACAACTTTATGGACAATTGATTGGAAGGAAAAAAACAGTGTGCTGAGCATAGCTGGCTCAAGCCTACATATAACCTCTTAAAAGTTATTTACTAGATACTCAATAAAGTTTGCCAGAATAGCCTGTTAAAATTGCAGAGGCAGAGCCTTGGGGGAGATTTCCCTGCTCCACTCTGTGCCAGCCCAGCTGTGGCTGTTCATAGTATTAGGAGTAAACACAGCTCCAATCGACATACTGTTGCTTTCTGTTTGCAGCACATTTAAGTATGATATTTATAGGCAACTCTGATCTCCTTTGATCCATTCTTTCCATTTGAAGAAGCTGTGCTTTGAAAAAAAACACCATCTTCCTCTTTTCAGTGGCAGAATTAGAGAAAAAATGCCAAGACACCAACTTTCAAAATGCTTCTGATGCCTTTAATGTTTATTTCAACATCTAAAAAAATATCTGAGATCCTGATCCAGCAGCAGACATGGATAAGGAAAGCAGAGGCAGACCTTGTTCCACATCAGTTTATGGCTAACACGTCTCTGTAGTGCCAGGCTATGAGGTTATCACACATACTCCCTCCTAGAACATGAAGTCCATGCTGGAGCCCAAGCATGCTCACCCTCCCCCTGCACATTCATGACATGCCATAATGTTCTGTGCATCGAGCACCATTATTAACTCTGACTGACAAATGGATTTCTAAGCTAATGTATGTATGTCACACATGGATCACAAGAACTTTGAAGTCAAATGCATTCTTGGGAGCTGAGCTACTTCTGCACAGCATTAAAGCAGAGAGGTACAAAGTTCCCTGCTGTTGGATGGCACTCAGCAGCTGGTAGGTAGGAGATGAAGGTGCCTCCCTATTGCTGGAAAGGCTGCTGGTGTCTGGAAGAGAAAGCTGTGCTATGGGCAGCTGCAGCTTGGCTGGGGAGGCTGGTGCCTCTGCTTGGCTGTCCCAGTGAGGGGAAGAAGCGCAGTACTGGGTGCAAGAGAGATCCTCAGAGAAAAACAAGGCCCCTCCGAAATACCTTGTCTAAAGCCTGTGAGACTACAGCCTCTGAGTAAGACTGTACCTGAGCTTCTTGAGCAAATGATGCTCATCATGCCAAGGCACACAGTAACCAAGATTCTCCATCCCCACCCGAATGGTGCCTTCACACCTACTCTGTGCACTTGCACCATGTGTAACTCCTTTGCCTGTTTTTAAAAGAGAACATGGTCTTGAAGGCAGAGGTGTTCATAAAGGATTTATACCAGAAACAAACCAGAACATGCTCAGGGTGTGGCTCAGTCACCTGGACCATTCAGCTGATGCTGGATGAACAAAAATTTCTCGGCTCATGAACTCTTTTCCCTGTTGCACACAAGCTATTTATACATCTGGAGTGTCATTTTGCACTCAGTACTAAGGCTGAACAAGGCATAGCGCAACTGATGTTGCTTGCTTTGTGTTCACAATAAACCATCAACAGATGGTTGCTTGTATCTTTACCTCTATGTAATTCCACAATCCTGCTGGAGTAGTCACTAACAAGCATAACACGGAGACTGAAGTACACACATCATCCCTTCGTACTGATAGTGCAGCATGAAAAGCCTTAATGAAACCATTGTTCTATTGATGCAATCAGACCACGGTACACAGTCCCTGCCTGCAGTGTTTTACCAGTTAAGAGCAATCAGTTAAGTGGCAATCTTGGCCAGCACAAGAGCATGCTTGTGTTCTGAGTTGAAGAACAAGTGTTGATAGAAGTCATATAAATATATATACACACCTCAGCAGCACCCAAAAAGGCAGCAATAATAACCTGGTGCAGTTTTTTCAATATTGTAGCCCAGCTTCTTCATCCAAATGAAAGTCTATGGCATGAAATCTGTTGGAAAGTGCATGTCAACCCTGAACTCACACAATTGTTATGCCTCATTAATTTCGTGTGTTTATTTAAACTGGCTGATGTGTTCCTAAAATAGGTAACCTAGCATTTAAAAAAAAATAAATCTTGCTTCATGGAGCTTTGAATGGCTCTAAGTGTAAACTGTTTTGTTACTTGTTTGTCCTTCTCATTGAAATGCAATGGATACCTTACAAATGAAAAGGACTGGAAAGGTGTTTAATTTATGAACCAAGACATAGTTCTAAATAATGTCTAATTAAGTTCATTCATGACCTGGCACACGATGCTTAGCTCAGCTTGGGCATTGCAAACCACTAGCAAACATTTTAATTGTAATAATTGCCACTGGCAGCAATTATTTTTGGAAAGGTGGCTAATTCCAATCAGTAGAGAGAATCTGAAACGTGAGAAGCACGTGTCCTGTCTCATTGAAATACCAATAAAACTGGCTGCATAGCAGTGTGACTAATACTGAACTTCACTTTGTAGGAGTGATGGTGAGGTTTGGAGTAGCTGAGGAAACATATTCCCAGGCACTTCAAACCACCTCCTTCACCAGCAATCCCAAAGGCAGGTCTAGAAGGAGCGATCAAACGTGCTGGCAGCCCAGAGGCTGCAGGACAGGCTGCTTTCAGAAGACATGGGTGTAAGACCCCGACAGGGTGGTGGAGTGCCACATCCTCCACGTTACTGCAGTGATGCTGAGATGCAGTGGCTGTGTCTGCTGACTCTGGAGCCTCCTGACTGCACGGCGGGGCTCCTTAGCCAGGCCAAGAGCCAGCACCCTGCCACGCTGCTGAAGGATGCTCTGCCAAGCTCTGAGGGAGCTGTTTATGCTGGCATGAACTGCATCCATGTTTGATTTCTGGAAGATGGAGAAAGCTGGACCCCTGTCCAAAAATTCAGAATTGAGTATAGGATTGTTGTCAAGTGCTGTAATTAGATGCAGGGCTGTGGATGAGGAATAAAGCGCACCGTTATTTCTTTGTTAAATTAACTTTTCCACCCAAACCCTGTGATGCTCACTGGGAAGATGTCACTTGTAATTTTTTTCCTGTGCACTCAGCGTGGTTCCGTCTTACAGGCACTTTAGCACTGAATTAATTACTATGTTAATGGATGTCTATAGTCCATTAGTAAATTAAGGCCTGATGCTAATTCTCTTGAGGGGGAAGGAGAGGGGTGTCTCTTTAGTACCAAATAATTCAGTTCGTTGCCAATGGACTCTAAATGTTCAAAGGCAGGAGAGAGAAGTACATCAAAGGCATTTTAATTTGAAAAGCATAAGGGAAGCTGATCTCCAGGCCTGTCCATCTTACAGCAGCAGATAAATTAGTTTGAATTTATAATCAACACCATCACTAGGGAGTGGGCATGATGAACCTGTACCACCAGGCATTTTCTTCAAATAACACCTGACCCTGCAGGTTTTGGGAAGGATTACAGATTGAATACAGCCTGAAATTTTGAGGGGATAGCAACTTAAATGAATGAGGTTGTTCCCGCCCACTCTCCAAATGTAACAGACTTGGTCATGCTTGAAATGCAAAATAAATTCAGAAGACAGTGACAAAAGGGCAAAGAAAACAAAGGCAGGAGTAAACACAATATTGTTATCACTGGCACAAGTCTGCTTTGGACCCTGCCCAGAGGTCCCTGAATGCTGTATTTGCCTGTGTGTATCAGGAGTGCTGTTGCTGTAAGCAGAGCTGTGGTTTCAGGGGGGGTTGGGATCACCCCGTTGCAGTGGCCGCAGTGACTGTGGGTTGCTCTGCTGCCTGTTAGGGAGACACGAGTAATAGGTGGGTGCTCAAACCCACTAATGCTCAGCCCCTGCCAGAGTATGCCTGCCTTTTCTGCTCTGTGGATACAAGCCACACTCATGCATTTTACCTTTAATAGTATACAAAAATGAAATTTGCTCCGTAAGGGATGCAATCATAGTCCAAAAACTGTTCACGTGGGTTTTTCCTCTCTGCCAGCAAAAATATAACAGTTAATTAGGCTGGAAAACCCAAAGGAAAGTGAATTCCAATGGCCAATCGTGGAGTGGCATGGAAAATATCTCCATGACAACAGAAATTTATAGCACTTCAATTTTAATATATCAGAGGATAAGGGTAATTTCACAGGCACTGTGCAGAAGATATACCCCTTTTTCTTTCTCTTGATAGTCCCTGGATTAAATGGGAGCCATGTTAGCGTGGTCCCAGATGAGACTGTGAAAACAGCATTATGAAACCTGAAAGTTTTGAATGCAAAAACACCACCAAGGTGAAAACTTACTGTTGCTGTGTAGGACAAACATTTGTGAGATACTGCAGTACATTACAGTGATTTCTTCACATATTTTAGTACACATTTTACTAACATAGAGCTCAGCTGGGTGTAGTCACAAGGAGGTGCCAGTTCCCATCCCAAGAGCACAGTCCACCTCTTTCACAGGTTATCATTAATTGTCATCTTTTGATGTCACTGTTTTATACCCCATAGAGTATTCCAGGGTGAAAAAGAAAAAAGCAAGGAAAAGATGAGTTTAGAGATCATGGATATGTATCCGAAAGTCTGACCTACATTCTCGGCTAATGATAAACAGGAGTATTACGCTTCCATTTTAAATACTGCATTGAATGTATTTTGCAAGTGTATCCATGGACATGAATGTTTCTTGTAGAAAATGTCTTGCAGATTTAATGGGGGATGAATCAGCACCCATAGATATTTTGTTGGTGATTTCACTAAAATTAATCTGTATTTGACGTTACAATCAAATGTAAGTATGATAGCATTAGCTGTTGGCAACATTTACATTTCTTTCCTTTTAAATCCTAACAGCATGTCACTTTTGATTAGATTCAATAGGATGCTCCTATACATAAAAGAGAATCTCACTACTTTACGTACAAAGAGCTCATCTTTCATTTTCACACATCTGAGCACGTTTTGTGTGGCTCCTTCCAGCCAGCCATGCCTTGGACTTGTCCTCTTGGGCAGCACTGGCTGACAGTGTGCAGGGAGAGATATGTTGTCTATAAATATATGAAAATGGCAGGGTGAAGAACCACCACAGCCTTCTGGTTTGTTTTCTGTAATACAATATGGAAAGCACTAACAGGATTAGCCTTTTGTGATGAGTGATAACAACATATTAAAAACAAATGTTAATAGGCAGCATGAAATCGCTAACAAAGTAGAAAATTGCTAATAAAATTCAATGGGCTTAATTTAAACTTTGATAATGCATCTAGCTTTGAGAGCCCTATTCCACAGAGCAAGCCATGGATAGTGAAAGAAGAGGATTTTTGTCGCAGACTCCAAAGCTGTACAGTCTTTTGTATTCTTACACTGCTTTTCCTGCTCTAAAGTGACCTCTGGCACCTGGAAAGTGAAAATTGCTGTGCTTTCAAATAACCCAAACAGGGCTGGATGCTGTCTGAATGTGTTACCTGTGTGGAAACTGATGTGTGCAGGTACCTACCCAACCCTCCCTGGGACATGGGGCTCTCCAGTGCTACAGTGCAAACAAGAATGGTTGGCAAACTCAGCCTTGGGGCACATTTTTTTTCACTTCTGTGTATTGCTCTGGACAGCCCTAAAATTATCCAGGCTCCCAATGAATCTGCAGAGCTGGGAGGAGGAAACAGAAACCTGGGTGAGCTGAGGGTGTGAGAACTGGAGTCAAAGCAAGAGGGAACCTGGGGAGAGCAAATATCTGATACCTGCCCCACAACACCCTAGATTCTTGCTCTGTAGGGCATCTTGGATGGCTTTGTTCTCTGGCCATGATATAACTGTTTCAATCTTAAGAAAAGCATTAGAATTTCTGTTACTAAAAAAAAATTAAAATAAATAAATTCAAAACAAGCCCAGACCCAAACATGTTGTGTGGGAAGGAAGCTGAGAGCAAGGGCAGAAAGACCAGACAGTGCGTGGAGGGAAAATTGGTAAAAGCAGACAAAGGAATCTAAAATGCAGAACAAATAAATTAATTAGATAAATAGAAGGGCAAAAAAAAAGGCAAAGCAGAACAGAGACCTGTGTCCTGTAATAACTCTTTCAAAACTACCCAGATTATAGGAGAAAGTAGAGATCAAATGAGCTAATTTAAGCAGATGCCGGGCTCAAAGGATAATGTAAACCTTAATTACTCACTCTTACTTTTCATTCTCTTCTTAACTAAATGAATTTCCCAGACAGTATTTTTGAGTTTTGCCAGACAGGAACCCGACCGCACATTTCAACCAAGGGCTTTGGCGAGGTCCTCTTCCTCAGCACGTTCTTCTTTCCATTTTTCCTGAGATTTAATTATTTTCCAGCCTGGTTCCCATACTGAAAACCACTTTAAAAGATATTAATGAACATTCTGGGGAGTGGCTTGGGTGCCATAAGGTCCCTGCAGTGCTGTCAGTTGGGGATGTCCTTCGCTGCTCACCCACCTCAGCATTCCCGGACCCCACTCATTACATCCCTTTGGCTGTAGACAGAGGTCCTGCCACTGTTTCTGTCATACTCAATTTCACCAAGCTTTTAGGAGCACTTAGAAACATTTTCCCATTCACACTTGAGTTTTGATGTACTTCGTCAGTGTGGGTTGCTTGTGAACTTTGGGGACATTTTGGAGGGCTTTGGCTCCCCTGGGACACTTCTTTTCCTGCACGGTGAGAGCTGTGCTGGGGGAGTTCAGCTGAGGAATGTCCGTTGCTCATATCCACTTGAGACTGAGCTTATTGCTATTTCATATGAATTTTCAAGATCTTAAGGAGTCACTGCATCTCCATGGGAGTAAATGGGAAATATATGTCAAACAAGGAATGACAGAAAATTACCTTTTTAAATAGATTTGCGTTGTAAATGAGTAATCAGTCCACTGATAAGATATAATGACTTGGCACCACAGAAAAGATTCAAGGAATGGCAATGTTTTCCTTTTGTCTCACAGGTGACTCTCAGCTGGGAGAAATAACACTCTTTCTAGAACAGCAACTATAGCAACAGGAGGATTTGACTGAGTAGAGGTCAGAGAGTATAAGCTGTTTTTCACTGCTGATTTTAACATGCCATCCTCACAATTGGCTATTACTTGTGGTGTTAGGAGCCCTTTGCTGTGATTATATTTCATCCGGTGCTACAGCAGTGCTGAATAATTAAAGCTGTCAGCAAAAAAATGAAGCATCTATACACCTTTGAGAACAACTTCAAAATAATTTGATGTTCCAGTTATCTCAAGAAAATTATTAACAAAAGAAGCTCTCCACAGGGCAGGGAAAAACAAGCTTTGAGGGCATCCCTGTGTATTGCATAGAACATTGTCCCCAGTGGCAGCTGTATGAAATTCCCTGCTAACTGCAGGTACATGATTTCTCTAAGTGTGATGGGGTTAAAATTCATGCACTCACCATCAGGGTAGGGAACTGCAAAGCTAGGGCTTGAAGGTCAGGCAAAGGGTTGTTCCTGTACCCAGCCATATTGCTCGTTTTCCCATCTGATTTAAGGAGGGAAAAGGTACATGACACGTTTTCATCTTCATGTCCCAAGCCATGCACTGACATGCTGTGTTGCTTTCTGGGTGCTGTCAGATGTAGCAGTTCAGGGCCCTCCTGTTCAGGTGCTATTTTTGGGGGTAGGGGAGGTACTGAGAATGCACAACTGGTTTTGCAGCCACCATAAAGATTAAAAACATTGGCACAAGCTCCTCTAGACATGAAACTCAGGCAGAATACAGCAAAAGCAGCAGCAGCATTTTCCCTGGGGGTGGAAGGTCTGTGTGTCTCTACTGCAGGGGTATTTGTATGTTGTGAGCTGTGTGTTTGCTCTGAATGAGCTTCCTGTCAGTGTTGGGCTGTGGTGTGAGTTGGAGGGATCCCACTGCTATTCATGGCTTTCATGTGCAGGGAGGGACATGTGTAGCTATCAAGGTAACAAAATCATGCCAGAAGTTCCTTACTGACATTAACACAACTCAGTTTTCCCAAGGACGCAAAATCTCAGCGGACAGGTCAGTACAACAGGCACCAGTTGCTCATATGGTAGGACTTCAGCAGGATTGTGTGAAAAATGTGCAGCTAACTTGCTAAATACAAGAAAATACAGTGGCAATACTCTCTGCATAATATTCTGGGGCTGGCAGAGCTTTCATAGGGCTGTAAGGACTGGCTTAGCTTTGCCATAGCCTCCCACAGAAATGTTGTTCTGCTTCCTTTTTTCATTACATCATTACACCTGTCTTTTTAGGTCCTCTGCATCATAAAGGAAATGTGTGCCTTGTGGGGTTCTGAGCAATAATACCCCTGTAGCTCATGCTGAAGTTAAAGATAAACCCTTATCTTCCCAGGGTTGCTGGCATGAAGCTCCACAAATCCTGAAGCCATTAAACACACACAGACTTGGGTCTCAGTGGAGCTCATACTCACAGACTCAGTTACACGAAATTGTCCGAAGGCATTTGTCTGGTCAAAGGCATCAGAAACCTAGATAATATCTGTTTGCAATTATATGTACTAATTGGGCACATAGCTCAGCAGGAAAGCTGCCATTTGCATACACAAGTGCCCCATGGATGTTAGTCATCTGTGTATATGCCATGGTTTAGCTCAGCCTCACGCAGCCACTTGCTCACTCCTTCCCAGTGGGATGGAGGAGAGAATCAAAAGGGTAAAAGTGAGAGAACTTGTGGGTTGAGATAAAGACAATTTAATAGGTAAAGCACTCACACAGCTCCACGCTCAAGAAGGGCAAGATGATTTGCTCTCTAAGGCTGATGGAAAGATTCAACTTACTTCCCTGGAACCAGAATTGCTTTAGGCTGTCCTGCTGGAAACTTGATTTTATCTGTGTTGAGTTTGGGAAGTTATCACATGCCCAGAGGCTGAAGTGGCTTAGTTACAAGCATGTTAGTGTTTGTGCACCACATGGAGCAGTTTAATATTTGGCTTTTTAATGAAGCTCAAGTGTCTGCTTTTAATAAAATGGCCTGCAAGCAGTCAGATTTCCTCTTGCATAGGGTAATAAATGACTCATGCCTTCATGTCCCATTCCTTCAGGGCAGACATTCAACAAGCTGCTTTGCCCCCTGTTTTTGCCTGGGGCTTTATTTCACTCTCTTTCTGTACACACACATATATCTTTTGCATTATATACAGAGTGCAGAAAAAAGTATGTATGTGCACATGTATGTATTTGGAGTCTGAAGACAAATACATCTGCATATAAATATAGGCAGTTAACCCCTTGGCAGGGGGAATTCAGCTGTGGAGGAGAGGCTGTTGCTCTTGTGGTTGGTGTGTCCTGCAGAGGCAGCAGCAGAGCAGCACCCAGGGCTTGTCTGAGGCTCTGTGCTCCCATCAGCACACAGTGCTGGGATGAGCCCAAGGGTTTGCCTGCATTTGCTGGGAGAAGCTTACAGGGCTGCAGAAGCTGAGCCATGGGGCTACAACTCAAATCCCACATCCTGTTCCTCTGCTTTGCATTTGTTTATATTTAACTTGTGACTTCTGCCCTTTTCTTCTTTCCTGCCATCCTTTAAGGTTTATTGTGCTTATTTGGCTTATCAAGCAAAGCCCACCTCCCCGTGTAGAGATGTAGAGTACACTATACATGAATGTTTGGTGCATTTAGTCATACCTACCTGGTACCTACAGCTGCTGTGAATTCAGTGCTGGTTGACTTCACAGTGGTTGGAGTCATTAATGGTTCCCACCCATCCTGGTGCTCACAGAGAATGTGGGTCATCAGTGGCACTGGCCTGGCCGTGCCCCCAGTGTGACTGTGGTGTATGTGACAAAGCCAATGGGAATGGCAGTGCTGCTCCTCCCTGCTGCCTGTCCTTTCCTTCGGGACATTTCTATACGATGATGGTTATAAAGTTGTGTTCATATTGCATTGATGCTTTCTGCTGCATCCCTGGAAATGATGCCACTTGCCACAAGGACAGCAGATGTACAGAATATTATGTAAAGAAAACTCATCCTCCTATGGTGGGAGTTCCTCAAAAGGGCAGAAAATCAAGGCAATAAATCAAGTTCATAAATATTCACATCCAAGTCTAACCTGCAGGGCACACAGAAAGGCCACATATTGTTAAATCTCTCATTATTTATTGCTTTATCAGACAGGGCCATTATTGCATTGTAAAGGATATATACTTTCCCCATCATGAGGAGGAGAGAATTGTACAGCACCAGTAAATCAGGTTATAAATTGCTGAGATATCTCGGCTTGATATTAAGCCCACTGGAGTGGAGGACATGCTCTCATGGCTGAGAAGTTGTGCTTCTGGTCTCATTTCCAACCCCTCCCACTTCTATTTATTTCCAGTTACCTAGAAGAAAATAAAAGACTTAAAGCATTACAGCTGGTGTTGTTTAAGAAAGTAGAGGTCAGCTTTTATACTGTAAACTAGGATTATTTGGGAAAAGTGATGGACAGTGCATTGCTGTTCAAATGTTCAGGCTCTGGGAATGTCTCAAGCAAGGAGGTTTGGTACTGAGTGGGCAAGCCTGCCTGCAGCTGTAGTACTTGGAAACAAATGAGGCCCAAGTTCATCTCTCTTGTCTCTCATGTGAACAATCTGAGGGGAAAGAACTAGCAAAATATTACAGTCAGCTATTTCTGCTCCAGAAATACAGAGGAAGCCATGGCAGTGAGTATCTCACACCCCTCTGAGGCTTTCCCCCCTGCCAAAATCCTGTAGTGTGGCAAAAAGTGAAGGCAGGATCCTGCCTTCTGTGGGCAGCAGTGGGACCCACTGTGAGAAATCCAGTGTTACATTATGTGCACTGAGGGTTATATTTCCATCTGTTTTTACATCTAGATCCTATCAGGATCTAGATCAGACCAATCTTTCAGTTCAATGGTTAAACGGAGAAAAATAAGATATTTCTTTGAGTTAACCCAGAGCTTACAGAAGAAATGGGAAAAAATAAACAGCCAACAGTTCCCATTTGGGATCAAACAGGATTATTTTTTTTGTCAGATTGAAATTAAAATGATGTTTGGGTTGGTTTTTTGTTTTTTTTTTTTTTTTGCGTTGTTCTCTTTTATCCTCCCTTAGAACAGACATTAAACTAGATTCCAAAGGAATTTGCTTTAAAACCCAGCAGCAAGGTTAAAAGCCAAGACACTGTGTGTTTTATCTGAAGAAAGAGAACGTTCCCGTGGCTTTCTCAAGGCTGCCAAGCAGGGCCATGCTGGAGTCGAACAGCACTGATCGCTGTGTAAGCAACACGAGCACTGCCCAGAGCCCCTGCCCAGCCCTCAGCTCCCTGCGGCTCAAGCTCAGCGTTCGGCAAGGGCGGGTCTCGGAGCGACTGTGGCCGATCCCGGCGAGGAGCGAGTGGGGAAAGCAGATGCAGTTGCTTCATGTTAATAGTTTACAGGAAGAAAGTCTCATTTTCCCCATAAGTACAGTTCGGAGCAGCCACAGCTCTTTGTGGCTGCCCACGCTGTGAGGGAGAGGCAGCGCTGGGCGCTGCAGAGTGTGCAGTCAAGTAGGACTTGAGAAAACCAAACCACAGAAGCTGTTGGGTTTTTTGGACTGTTTTCAAACAATGAACTTTTAAATGTTGGTTAACTCCTTATAAAACGGTGCTGAGCCAAGTCCTGTTCTTCTGGATGGGAAAGCCTTGGGATTCACTGAGGAACGTAAATTGCGTTTCTTTATATATTTCTTCCATCCCTTTTGTAGGAAATTGAAAGAATTGCTATAAATTAGACTCATTTTTTGCTCTGCCCTCCAAACAAAATATTTCTATAATAAGAAAAACATTAGGTATATGAGTTCAGTGATGTTTTGCTACAAACATATCTGCCTACAGAGAATGTACTGAGGGTAAGGGAGGCCAGCAGAGTTACATTTAGAAGCAGAAACTCTCTAGTGAGGTTTGATCCAGGGGACTAAAACATCCACATTCACTGGCTCACAAAAAAAATTCCCTTTTTTATACCCTGCTCTGTGCAGCCCCCAAAGACTTTCCTGGGACCCCAAGTGGCACTGCTGGTCTTTAGGGGCTGTTTCTCAGCCCATGAGACTGTATAGGTGTTACATAGTGCAAAGGACAGATTTGTGCTATCTGAAGGAGTCCAAGACTAATTTATTCTATCTAAAGGAGTCCCAGGGTGCACATGGAGCGGGGCTGAGCTCTGGGACAGAGCAGGGTTCTAAGGGCAGCATTGGTTCTCCATCCGCTGTATTTCTCCACTCCCAGAGGCACCCAATCCTGAGGCTACTGGGAAAAAAATTTAGAAAATGTCATTCTTCTTTGGGGAACTTTATTTTGACTGTGTCCTTAAATGGAAAGGTTTTGAATCAAATCTATTTCTACAGGAACCAAAGAGTTCAGGGTGTTTATTTATCTCCTTGTCACTAATAAAACCAAATTGCCTGTTAAAAATAGTCCTTATGCCTTATGCAAACAGGCAGGGGATGATGCAGCAGACAGAGAAGGAGACTAGAAAATGAGTGATCCCAAAAATTACTTCTCCATCTGCCACGAGGTTTGGGGAAACTCTTAGATGTGATTTTTATTCCAGATCCTTCTGTCAGACCCTACACAATGTATATATCTTGGGAAGGGCAGGGTGACACCCTTTCTGGTGCAAAGAGCTGAAGAGAGGAGCTGCAGGGTGCAACTGCTCTTTCCTTTGCCAGTTTCACCCTGCTAACACAGCCATTGTGTCTCCAGCGGGAGAAAAACCCAAAATCTCCACATGCTGGGGCAACCTAATTGGATATTCAATATTTGTGTAACGAGCTGCAACCAGGAGAAGTAGCAGGATTGTTATAACACTCCAAGGAAATGAGGATGGATGGACTCCCAGTATGGTGTGAGCTGCAGATCAGCCAGTGCCGGCAGTGGGGAGGGACAGAGAGGGCATCTGTGTGGTTTGCACCTGCCAGGCCTTGCAGCAAAGGTCTTGGTAAAGCTCCTGGTGGTAAGTAGAGGAAGAACAGGAGAAATGATGGGACAAACCTGGAGAAACAGCATGGCCGAAACCCACACATCATCTTCCAGCTTCTCCATAAGTAACATTAGTTTTCTAATGCTTCATTTATGCCCTGCTAAAGGAATGTCTGGGGACAGTGAGGAAGATGCAGTGATGGAGCTCATGGAGTACATGAGGGAACTACTACACAGGTTTGCATTTGCAAAATGTTTTTAAACTGTACATTTGTTGGCATATAAATGCAACACTGAAAATCATTAGGGATAAAACAGCAGCAGGAAGCTGTGGACATGGCTTACAATTGTCCTGGGACAGCAGAACCCTTCATCTTTATCCACTCATCTGTGTCTCTGATCATATCAACATCAGAGAGATCTGCTGAGGGTTTTTCTCATGTGACACAAACATCACCCAAAGGACTGTCACCATTTCAAAGACACCCGTGCCTTTCCCTTTTCGTATGTGTATGTGTGTGTGTGTCCCCAGCACCCTCCAGCTCTGTCCCTCATCCCACTGGAGCTGCCTACGGCAGGCAAGCCCTGAGACAGCACACGGGGCACATGCTAATATTTATCACTTTGCTGTTATTGATTAGTCCCTCAGGGATTTACAAATAATTCAGTCTGAATAATAGCATCCAGTGAGTGCAGCTGCGGTGACTGGCAACACAGCAGACCTGAGGGGGAGGGAAAGAGCCTTCTCTGGAAACTTTCACGGGTGGACAGGTGCATTACTGTGTGGGTGGACATACTACATCACCCTTGCCATTTGATGATGGATGGGTGACAAACATCTCCAGAAAGACAGAATAGGAAAGTTAGAGCACAAAAGAGCTTTACATCAGATTTCCTGTATTATGAAGCAAATGCTGGATGGGGACAACACCCTGGACTCTGGCTTTAGGAGCACAGCTGGGGGTCCCCAGCCAGCAAAGGCTTCTTTCCTTTCTGACACATTCTGATGCTGCAGCTGATTTCCCATTTAGGCTGGGAGATGACAGTGCTGTCACACAGTTGTGCTTTTTCACAGTAGTTAAAAAGCCATATAGTAAGCAAAACTCCCAAGCTTCTGATGAAACCTGTCTCAGGAGGGAGTTTTCTCATCAGAGTAGACTGGTGTTCTGCTAAAAGGCATATATCAAAAGCCAGTACTCCATGTAACTCCAGCCCCAACTTTGCTGAAATCCAGAAGAAAATGGGATTGTTTGGAATTACACATTGCCTAAATATTCTGTGGAGCTGAGGCAAGTGAAACAGTTTGTCCTAACGGGATCAGAGGTGTCACAGAGAGAATTCCATGCCATTCAAACTCACTCAGCTAACAGCACCTGCATGAGAGGGGATCTGAACCTTCATCCACCAAAAACGGAGCCCATACATCCCTGTATCACCTTCTCCCACTGAGCTCTCAGAGGAAAAATACTACGAATTAGAGAAAACCAAAACAAAAAAACCTCAGACTTGTCCCCCAGCCTACAGACTATGCTCTGTGTCTAGTATGCACTTGAGCTGGTTTTACTGGTCTTCAAGCAACTGTGACTCATAGTTCCCCCATCTCTCCTTATTTTTTAAATCTCTAGAAGATCTTCAAGGCTTTGTCTGGAGGCCTTCATTAGCCCTGTGCATGGACAGGATCTTTTCCATGTGGTTCTTCCAGCATGTCAGACAAAAAAATTCCTTTAAACATAAATGCAGTGTAACTCATCTGAATTAGTCCTGCTGCTGGTTGTGGGAGGAGAACCACTTGCAAAGCAGGGAATGAATCACTTGAAAATGAATATTAAGCTTTTTTGGAAATGAAACCAGAAGAACTGAGTCAACGCAGACTTTCCAGCCTGTGGGAGACGGAGCTGCGTTGGATGGCAGCAGAAATCCCCTTATCACGCCCAGCGCGCGCCGCAGGCATGTTTGGTGTGTGCAGCATCCTCATGTCTGCAGCCCTGGTGTGGGATAACCACAGGAGGGTTTGGAGCATTGCAGTGGCCATCACTTCACAGGCTCTCTTTAGCAACAAATTGCAGGGGTGAGCTGAGTCAAAGTGCTCCAAGTCTTCCACTCACTTCCCAGGGGCCGTGCCCCCACCTCCCTTCGCAGTGGGAACAAATCTTGCCTGTCTTTCCCTTGGCTGTGACAGCTCCAGCCTGATCCAAAACACTTGTTCATCCCCATCCAGACGCAGTGAGACCAAGGTGGGTTCCCACATGCTCCAGGGTGTGTGGGTTGGCTGTGTTGCCGTCACTCTGCCAGGCTTTCTGCAGAGCACCGGGCTGCCCAGGCAGCTTCTGGCAATAATTGGTGGTTTTCCATGGGAGCTACTAGATAATGCTTGGATTTCTGTGGAGCCACACTAAAAACATGGATGGACCTGTCAAAAGACACAAACTATACTGCAATGTAACATGGACATGGAAAAGGGCCAGACTCAACTCTTCTTTTCACAACAAAATAAGGGTTATTTCAATGTATTTTAAATAGAAGGTGCTTTTTGTTCGTTCAGCTCAATCCGTCAAAACTCCTAAAAGAATTAGAGGGAGAAGAGGAAGTCAGGGGTGCTCGGAAATAGAGCCAAAACATTTGGCAAATAAAAAAACCCAGCCTGCTCGTTTTCGGGCAGCAGTATTTGGGGTTAATGACACTTTTTATACAGATTGGAGCAGAGAAAAGGAAATTCTTAGGACTTAAAAATATTGCTGTAACTTGAACCACAATTCTCAGCCAGCTCTTGTCCTAAACGTATTTATTTGCCATGACTAATTTGGAGTTTCAAGTGTGGTCATTGCCTCACACGTGGCAGTGCCTGGCCTCACTGGGCACCAGGAGCCCAGGAAGGGAACGCTGCTGGTTCCCACAGGCAGTGCCAGCCCTGCTCTAGAGCCCAGAAATGAAACCCATTAACACAGAGTTTCTAAAATGCATTTCACACGAGTGCATGGGGATGCTCACACATTAAAATTCGTGTGGATACAGACTCAAATCGCTGCCTCACTATTTCTCATCTTGTCCTATTTTCTTTTTTAAATTAATCAGCCCAGAGACACTGAGAAGCCAAGTGCCTTGACAGCACAGAGGTGATTTGGGAAGGACTGGTGGGCTGCACAGGTCCTGGCTCAGTTCTGCAGTTGCCCCTGTTCTAAGGGTAAATATGTTGTTAAATTTGTTCAGCTGACCACCAAATCCCATTTTCCGTGCCCAGGGACAGCAGGGCAAGGCAGGCAGCACTTCAAACACAGGTGGCTTAAGAGTTCTCCCCTTGCTCCATCTCCTCTGTGGATTGAAGAGAGCATGTTCCTGCTGCCCCTTTCCCAGCACAGACAGTGCCTCCATCTGCCTTTAATAAGGATGAGAAAGGGGAACTTGAGGGGATTCTGGGTTCATTTATGGCAGTGCCACTTTCAAATTCCTTCAGTTCTGTGTGACGCACATCAGACACTAGCTGAGATGCACCAGGCAGAGAGCTGGGCTAAAAATAAACCCGAAGTGTCGCTGCTGTGTTAGTCTCCTGTTGATATTTCTTGGTTTGTTTTATAACATCTTCAAGGCCAGTCAAATGTGGGGGGGAAAAAACATAAAAGAAAGAATTTTTGCTTTTGAGGCTTGATCAAGAGTGTGCTGGTACAAATCATGTCATTTCACTGAGTGGATACAGAGCATTACAGTCACTTTGGTACTGGTTCACACTCATGCTTATGCATACTAAGCAAAAAAGTATACAGCTTGTGCTAATTCTTAATGCATTATTATATTGATACCAATTCAATTTTTGTTAATTATTAACATTAAAGGAATGAACACATTCAATCAGCACTTACTCATGTGAAAGAAAAGGACTGTGGTGCAACTTGGACTCAGCAAGCAGTGGCACCCTGAAGGAGAGACTGGGGCCACAGGAGGTGGTGCTACAGCAGACCTTGGGTTAGGGACTTGCTGGCTTTGTGGAGAGAAGGACTAAATGAGGGAGAAAAGCTTCCAGACAGGGAATTTTGTAAATGAAGTGTATGCTTTTAAATGCCTTTGAACGTTGCATTAATTGTCTGGGAGATGCAGGTCTCTGCAGTGGGCAAGGCACAGCTTTATCCCCATGCTGTGATGAGCCAGAGTGGTTCCCTGCGCTGTCCCTCTCCAGGGCCTGGCTGGTCCTGCTGTGGCTGGGCTGCTGCAAAGTAGCTCACAGCACCTTTTCTTTTTTCTTGGAGGCAAAAAATAATTTCTTACTCTGAAGGCCAGGGCTGGAGCCGTCCTCTGCTAATGAATGCAAACCATCAGTGAGCAGTAATGGAAAATCGGGGATGACGTGGCAGGCAGTGGCTTGCTTTCAAGGCACCAAAAAAGCCCTTTTAAATTTAAATTTAGCAAAGAATTAAAAGCACATATAGGCAGACTCTATTAGAAAGTGAAATATTTGATCTTGGTTATTAATCTGTTAAAGAATACTTTCATTTCCTTGCTATATGTATCCAATGATAGACTTTCATAAATGAGATCACATTAAAATGTATTTTATGTTTCTAGTCAAATCCTTTTTATTATTATGCAGGTCCTAGGGAAAAAAAAAAAAAACAATTACAGAAGCAGACTAAGACGAGTAAATTATTTTAACCCATTTGTACAAGTGAAATACTGCTCCTGCTTGAAGGCTATACGTTGTGCATCACTAAATCCTTGGGAAGAGGTTGCTCTGTGCTACCAGCTCTGAGATAACTTAGAGGCTTTTGAGAGCTGCAGAGCCTGCTTGGGTGGAGGTGTTAATTCAGAGGCAAAGGGACCACTGGCAGCCTGAAACCAGCACAGAGCATCACGATGGATGTTTCAGGGTGAGAAGGAAAAAGCGGTTTGCATCTTATAACTCACTTTGGCTGGTTAGGCACCAATGTCTGTTTTAAACCTTAAAATCTGGGCACCCAAATCCGTGTCATATTCCTGCCGCATTTCAAGCGTCTTTTCATTTCCATTCAACCAGCCTGACAGAGACCCAGCAGGGGCCACAGCATCTGCTGTCACACTGCTGGGGCAGGCAGCTTTGCTTCCACATTCACAAATGCTGTGGAGCCACACGCTTCCCCCGGATGGGGCAGCCATGGTTCACAGCCAGCGTGTACATTGACATCATACTTTAGCTGAAGTGAAAAGTCCAACCTGGCTTTTTCCAGAAGAGGGTGCAACTGGAGGCTTGAATCTGCAAAAGTGCAGCGTACTTTCGGATTGTAGCAATACTGTTAATAAATTAACCTGAAACTCCTTGCCCATGAAATTAGGATGCAGCTGTGCCTCTTCTTTGATTGAAAGCCGCCCAGAACAAACTGGTGTTTGACAATTTACTCCAGGTCATGTGGTGCCTGAGCCTGGTCCCCCTGGAGCTCCCCAGCTCCGGGTTCAGCCCTCCTCACCTGGGCAGGATTCGCAGCTGGTGCCTTGGCTGTGCCCTGTCTCAGGGCCCAGGGCAGCCAGGTGAGGGATTAACCCATGCCAAAGGGCTGATTTGGCACCAGAATAGCCAAGATCATCTTTCACAGGAGAATGAAAAATTGCCATCCATGTCTGGTTTTAACTATAGTAGAACCTCACACATCTCCCATTTTTTAATCATTATTAAGACAGCAAAGATTTACAGCTGTTTGCGTTTGTGAAGCCTCAGATTACAAACAGCTTCTGACTTTTAGAAAATAGGCTATGGATTCTTTAGTAATGGGTGAAGGAATGTCAAATATCTGGGTACTGAAATGAAATCCCCATTGTCAAGGCAATTAAAAATACCTCGTTCCTGTTGCACTTGGTTTACTGTGCAACTATTGGCAGACTGCTCTGCACTAGGTTTTGTGTCATTACTGTGAATTAGCCATGTTGTAGGCTCTACAAATATTAATTACAATCCCCTCAGCTTAGGCATGTCAGATGCAGAGATGTGATGATGCAGCAGGCAGAGGCACAGCCTTTCCTGCCAGTGTGATGCTGTCAGCAGCTCAGACCATCAGGTCTGTGGTGCATCAGGATTTCTGTGTGTTGCCTCACAGAGCAGTCTCACTGAAGTCTACAAAGCAAACAAAACACTTGAACACCTGGTGGCTTGATGCTTTGTGTTTTTTCCCCCTTTTCTTTAAAGTAGCGGCCAATGACACATTTGGAGATAATTAAAACAAAGGTTGAGTGGGTTTTTTTTTCAATATGCCATGACTATTAGCAGCTGGATGAGGACTAAGCCAGCACAAAAGCAGCATACTTCTTATACCAGCTATAAATAAAACCAGCCTTCAAGTGCACACTTTTTTCTTTTCCTTTCTCCCCTCCACAAAAAAATCTTTTCTTTGTGCCAAGACTAAAATATTAGCACTGTGTTCCCTTCTCTGTTTAAACAGACTTCATTGCATCTAAGTGCCAAAAAAGTGGAATTCCTGAACAGCAGGTGAAAAGAAAACACAAGATCAAAAGCAGTTCTGCCTGCCAAGAGAACCTGCAGCACGGCTTGGGGGTTGCATGAAAAGTCATGCAGACTCCTGGTGATGTCAAAGACTTTTGGAAGGTCGTCAAGGAGTTTTTTTTCAAGCATCCCACATCAAAAAGCTGTGCTAGGAGACAAACCTGCAATACATTATGAGGATGGTGCTAAAGATACCAATCACCCACTTTTAGGAGAATTTAACTTTTTCCCCATCACACCTATTGAAGCAGCTCTAAGAAATCAGGGTTCTGTGTGCAGACCATGGGTATGGAAATAAATTTCAGTGCTCAGACTGGGTGAACATTAGGCAATGGCTGGTTTGGGTCCACAACCCACTAGGAAACTATGGAAGAAATGTGTCTGAGCTCATCCTTCCACTTAAGGCAAAGGACACATAATTTGCTGCTCTTGTAACCAGCCAGCCCTTACATTAATTTGTATTTCTGCACCCAGTCCATGACAGAGTCCTTTCCCTTTGGATGATGTCCCCTTTGGGGATGCATGGAAGGAACTGCTCCAACACCTTTCATAGCTGATGGCCTTCAGGAAAGAGACTTCAGTCAAGCTCCTTGTTAATCCTTTCTGACCCTCTGCCTACCATTCCTTGACATCACTGGAAAAGGCAGGGACACTGGCCCAAAAACAGACATCTGGGTTTACAAACAAGGAGAACTTGGCCAAACAAGCTCGGATGTGTCCCTGGATCCCCTGGTGAGAGCAGTGGAGGGAGCCCTGTGAAGTTCAACCACCTTCCAGCCCTGCACTGGAGGCAGCACCCCAGGTCAGGCATCCATGAATGCATCCCCCAAAATTGCTATGGCTGGGAAATGGAGCCTGAGAAATGACTGACAAGGCAGAAGCACTGGGATCACAGGTCAGAAGTGTCTGGGCCCATTTTTCCTCCTCAAACTTACCAAGCAGCAAAGTTCTTTCAAATAAAACACACATTGTTAGAGTTGAAAATAACACGAGGTGCACAGGTGCTCCTAAAGACAGACTCTTTTTTTTTTTTTATTTTAAAACTCTGCATCTGAAAACACAGTATGACAGAAAGCGTTTATATACACTGCAGTGTTTTTGGTATAATACAACATTTCATACATCCATTTCTTTTTCTGCAAAAAAATTTGCTTTGTCGGACAAACAACCAAACTCCCATTGACAAAGAATACAGCTAAGGCACATTGTTTCTGCTAAATGAAAGACAAAAGGGTGCAAAAACGGGTAGTGCAATAATTGCTGAAAATCACATTCTACTACAAGAAAAGCATTCTGACTTTGAACTTTGATTACTGGTCAATTTAAGACATTTCAATATCTCATAAAATACTCCTTTAAATAAATAGCAAAATATCTACATCTTTCAGTCTGTTCCATTTGAATTTCCAATTTTTTTCCAAACTTTCCTGTATATACATGGTTTTCTTTTTTCTTATTCAATAGATTACAAAATATTTCTGTACAATTTTATGCATATTATGATCTATAACAAAATAGTTATTTCTTAAAACTATATTACCACCAGTCTTTGAAAATGACAGAATAGAAATAACTTATTATGGACTATGTTAGGCAATAGAAAAATCCAATCAACCCAAAACAGAACCAAAAGGACAAAGTCAGAAAAATAATTTCATTACATTGAATTAATTATTTTTGATTCACAAATCTTGTTTTCCATGTAGACCCTTTTCAGTTGCCTTTGGGTTGTATCCGCATCTGAATACCAAAACAGGACAGGATGTGGGATTCCTAAAAGCACTGCAGCCTGCCGGGAATATTGGTGCTACTGAAAGACAACAGTTCTCATGGAGAAAAGTATTAAAGAAACCCAACATCCACCAGCCTTAGCAGAAGTCATTGGTTTCTGCTGACTTTGACAACCTTTGGATGAAGCTCCAAAAGCCAGATTTTTGGAACTGCATTTGTGACTTGATGATACAACCAGACTCCACTGTGTTCTAAGTGTACTGTCAGATTCCCAACCACCACTCAAAATCTGGCCCATGTGGTGACAGTCTTCAGGTTTTAAGACCATACCATTCAGAGGATATTTCTTCTCCCAGCTACCAGTAAAAATCTGAGAGGAATGTTACTACATTGTGTTAAAATGAGTAAAATTACTGCACAGTTTGTCTTGTGCATCTGAGAGCAGTCTGTACTGTTGTAATCTGAAGATAAATTAAAAGTTATTAAGTTTGTACTTTGTAGGTAATTAAATCAACCTTCCTTATCTACAGTGAGTTACAAAAGACAGAGCTCATAATTTCCTCAGGTTTATACGAATGTCTGAGACTTCCATTTGCCCAAAGGAAAGGTCATTTTTTTTTTCCTTTAAAGACTGCATTTGTAAGCAATTTCTATTGTATTTGTGAAGTGTAAGCTGACAGCAACACAACTGAGCTGTAATAGAAATCTCAAGGTGCCTTTTATTCCTTCCACAAGAAACAGAGAAAGTGAGCAAGACACAGACGACAACACCGAAGTTCCTAACACAGTTTAAGGCCACATTTAGAAAGGATGAAAGTAAGGCTTTCTTTAAGGGGCAACACACTGGATGCCACAATGGGAACAGACACCGAGCGATCCAAAGCTGATAGGATTCACCCACGGAAAAGCTGAAACAACATCCTAGTTTTGGCCAGCAGGTCTGTGCCTTTTTTTTGGATCTAAGCAGGAAAATAAAATGAAATGCCATAGACATCCTTCTCTGGAATATTCCCAGCAAACTGAAGGTGCTCCCCTAGCAAGAGTGCTATCTTCTCAGTCGAGGGTGTTAATTACAACAGAACCAAAGACAAGCCGAGTCATTACAATATACAAATGCAGCGCAATGAACCGCGCCTAGAATTGTCACTCTGTTATCAGAGGCACCTGTACAGTATCTTGCTGTTTATTTGGCAAGGTTACAAGTAATACTTCTAGGTTTTAACAAAGTAGAAAGAGAATTTTGCATAGATTGTACATTCAGTTCAAGGAGATTTCTGGTACCTTTTTTTGTTGTTCTCAGGTAAACGTGTTTGCAGACACAGTGAGGTAGCAGCTGTGATAGCACCCATGAGCAAAAGAAGGTAACCAAGGCAGAAGCAAAGAGCAGAGTGATCAACACACCACTGTCGGTAGAAAGGAACAGAATTAACATGGTACCTGCAGTGCCACATTGTGAGGATTAACTGCTGCCAACACCCCTTAACTGAGACACCCTAATGCTGCCGTGGTCCTGGATAACATGGGTGTAAAATCTTCTTGTCTCAATTTTAAATGCTCTCAGCCTGACTCTTCTTTCCCTTACTGTGATGGCTGTGGTGAAGCTTTTGAAGGCCAATATCTTCTACAGTACAGCTTGGAAGGGAATTACAAATCAGAGTGTTTGCTCACTCTTGAAGAGTCTGCAGGGAAGTAGATGTTGCTCTACAAATTCTTCCTTGCTGCCCTTAATCCTAATTCACATTTCTCTGGCTCCTCTGTGCCTGGCTGCAGTGGCAGCTGCCCTCAGCAGGGCTTTGCAGTGGGTATTCCTGCTCTCAGGAACTCCTACTGGCTCCCTCCCCTCTCTGTGGGTGTCGGCCCTGGAGCGCTCTTGGCAGAGGCCTGAGGGTTTGGTTTGGAAAGGCTTTTTTACACGATGTTTTCAATTGTCATTTAATATGGGCTTAAGGTAATGTCCTACAAATCCTTAAGACTATATTGGAGGTCTTGAGTGGTAGAAATAAACACACATATGGATCGTTATCTTTTCACAATCAGACTGAAGCAAAGGCCAGTGGGAAATGCTGCCGGCCACTTCCTACCAGGTTGGTCTTACTCTGTTGCTGAAATACCCAAGTCTCCTCTTACATATATCAGATACCCATGCCTGAAAATCAGGGAAAGGGAACAACATGTTGGCTTTCACCAACTCCTTCCTGTGTGTGAGTACTGAACTGACTGAAGGCTGCTCTGAAAAGCAAACTTTTCTGATCTGCAGCAGGAGTTTTTAAAAAAGCCCAAGGGATTTGGCTCACACAAATATAAAACTTTCTGCTCAGTGGAAAGTGGTGGAGTTGGCCAAGGTTTCCTGGGGCCAGCACCTGAAGCTTTGGGATCTGTGAAGACAACAAGGAGGCAAGCTGGCAGTTCTCTGATGGCTGTGATGAAAGAGAATGAGAGAAATCAACAGAAAGCTGGTCCTCATTGTCTGGCCACAAGAAAGATCTTGATATTGCTTTCTTTTTATCTGGAAAGTCAAAGCTGAGATCTCAGGGTTCTCAGCTTGTTGTGCAGAAGAGCCCAGTTTGTTCAAAGTTTTGTTGCAGCACAATTGTGTCAAACTTTTGCAAAGTTTCAGCATCTTCTTTACCCTTCACCTCTCCCTTTGGTCAAGTTTAGACTATCCCACTTCTGATTCACTGACTTCACTAACTCTGCTCACTATAATAGTAGCTAAGAGTGATGGAGGCTTCATTAGCATTGCAATTAATGCTATAGGAGATGGAGAGAAAGCAAATGCACATTAGTTGGTCCTTCTGAAGGTGCTGCAGGATCACTGTTAATATGCTGTTAAACAACTGTACAGGCATTGTGCACTGAAGCCAATACCCAGGAAAGTCAATTTGTAACACATGAATGCACATTCCTCTATCTCTAGGCTTAGCAATAACGAAGGCTTAACAACAGAGATACAGAGGGACTTTCTTGTATAACACTTGATATCATGAAGGAATTGTTAAAATTCTCTGCTTGCCAAGAGCACAAAAAATGAAGACATAATTTCAATTCTAAAAAAATCCCCTTGAATATCAGAAAATGAAAATGCAAATATTACTACTCAACGTCCAAATGTCATCAAAGAAAGAATTGGACAAATCTGAAAATAAACTGTCATTTGAGCTATTTTGTTTAGCCTTGGGGTTTAACATTACCATATAAACAGGTTTGCATAATGCTAAGACTGACTTTGGACATAATTCATTAAATCACATATGTAGATGTTCTGCATTTTGCCACATTCCCTTTCTGTGTAATACAGATTGATCACAGGAGTGTTCGCTGTTGTGCAGATTGGGCAGGGAATTTAAACAAGCAAAGCATTACACACAGAGGACAAATGTGTGCATATGGAAATATAACTCTCTCCCATTGAAAGGGATTTAGATCAAACCTGACTTTCAGCTAGAATTCCGTTCAGCCAGGACTGGCCAGTGTGATTGGAAAATAACACCTGCACATTCAGATGGAGATGCACAGCTCGCTTGTTTTGTACAAACTGCAGGTCCCTGCTCTGAAGTCTCCTTTTCACCAAATGTAAGATCTGTGAAGTTATTCTCTTCTGACAATTGGCAATGTTCAACACAGGTTCCCAGTGCTGCCATTCCAAGCCAGAAAAGCCACTAAGCAGGATGTCAGTTTTAGCAGCACTATCACTGCATCAGCTTGGAGTCAGCTCCAACCCCTGCTGCAGTCTGGCTTTATGTGGTTTTTATTCACTACTCCGGGCCTTTGTAAGGCAGACACAGAGCCCCATATACACCTTATGGATCCATGTCTGCATATAGTAGAGGTGGTTGTTTAGGTCCAAAACTTGACCCTTCCTCCAGAAGATTTTCCAAACACGGCAGCTGATCCTTCCATGACTTCAAACACAGCCAGCCATTTACCCCTAGCACACTGTCACACCTTTGAGTTATGCTGGACTGGACTCTGAAGCCCCCACTCAGCAACAGCACTCTGTGCAAGTTTTGCCTGAGAAAGGGCTGCAGGGTCAGCCCCGTCAGCAATGCATCTTATGTTTTAACAGCAGCACTGGGATTTGCCAGCTTGTTACAAAACTTCACTGTGTAGATGCTTCTTGCCTTTCAGAAAATATACTAATATAAATTTTGCTTTCAGAGATTTTAAACCTAGCATATAATGCAAATGGATATATCAGCAACCATTTATTTTCTTTCCCATTTTCTTTTGTACTAAAACAAAATTATTTGCACCTTATATTTTAAATGATAAAAATGGCAGATTTTCTCCTAACCACAGAAGAGGTGATTGTTGTCACCTTCTGCTTGGTCTAGTTAGTAATGAAAACTTACCAACAAAGCACTTAAAAACATTCTTGCTTAAGAATAAAAATAAGTATCAAATTTAAAAACTAAGTTATCTGCATGCATGTGTGTGGGTGCGCCCCTACACATATGCTTATGTGCAAGACAGACTGAAGATTTTGTGACTACCCCAGTAGTCTTATTGAGAACAAGCACTGCCTGGGCTTGTTAATGAATTTTATTGTGTGCCCTAAATAAGACGTTCTTCATTTAATCTGCAGGACTTGGACCGTGCAGTTGCCATTGCATCAGTGTGACTAAAGCCCTGGATTTCACAGTGAGGATTGGAGGTCCCCAGAAAATATGAACTTCACAAAGGAATGTTAGATTAAAAACAAGCACTGTTAAAAACCCCTACTGAATAAGAAATAACACTGTGATTCAATTACATAAACCTGTTGGCAACCCTGGTTTCAAACACACTTGCCTCTAGAGCTGGTTGAAAAGCTGGAGAATTATCTTGGCTGAAATATTTCAACCAGCTCTCTTTGCTACAAACTTTCCTAAAACTACAGCTCACAACTGTCAAAATCAAGACAAAAAAAGAAAGGGAGGTGTGAGGGGAGGAAGGCCTTTTCTTAATAAAGGCAGCTTCAGTTAGTAAAATAACATAATCTTTAAGCTGCAAAGGCAGCACCTACTAATTAGTCATTGACTAAAACATAAATAATAAATACCTAACTTGTTCCTTCTATGCATCCATTCTTGTGCCAGATAAACATTTCAATGCTCTGCCTTCATGCCAGCACAGCTGACACCACAATTTCAAGTCCAAAGCGAACTGCAAGTAGCTTTAAACCAATACGACAGAGAGATACTACAAGTCACTGGGATCTGTGTGTTACAGTCATACTGCAATTGTTGTTTAAAAGGGAATTCAACCTTCCTGTGAGATGTGATTACAGAATGATTTAAGGGTCTGTTTCCCTCCTGATGTGGATGCTTAACTCTCAGCAGAAAGTTAGCCATGCACACAGAAGGGTCAACAGATACCTTACTCTATTACAGCAACAGGACTTCTTTCCTAATTAACCCAATAGCTTCTAATGGCCTATTTGGGTTCTGCTGCTAACAAGAGATTACCACAGCAACAACAACAAAGTGCATGGTTTTGCTAACGCAAAATGCATTAGTTGGAGATGAATTTGCATATAAAACCTGTAATTTTAATAAGTTCTTGGAATGTAATTTTTTTCCTACTGTAGAAAATGCAGGTTAAAATGATGCAAAACATGCCTATTTAAAACAGAATGCAGCTTGCTAGGACTTTTGAAGACAGGCAAGGGTAGACTGACAGAATAAAGTAAAAGCACAGAGAAACATGGCATTGCTCTCCTTCTCATTCAGCTCCTGGCTGTGGGCAGGGACCCATGCCCTGTACAGCCTTCCAGATGCCCTGCACAAGCCTAGAAGGATCCTTCTTCACCCAGAGATGGAGACCAAGGGAGGGAATTAGTGTTAAGACATACTAGCCACTACTCAAATTAGGGAAGAGACCTGTTGTTGCAGGTTTAGGTCCCAATTTGACCCTTTCACTGGTTCCGTGCAACTCCACTGCCTGAGAAAAAACTCAGCTCAACTCACAAGCAAAATTAGCAGAGGATGTGAGCAGACACATCACAACCCACCCCAACCTACACATGGACACCTGATGTACTGGCAGTCTGTGAAAATGCTCAGGTACTGGTGAGCTCAGAAAATACCTGCAGATTTGAAAGGGCTGGAATTCAAAATACTTCTTTGTTCTTTAATAAATACTTTTACTACGCTGACCCTGAACCCAACTGCATGAGACATAAAAGACTAATATAGCAAAACACTGGTTTCATTTAGAGTTCATCATGAAATTAGTCCAAAAAGTCTCTGAAAATAATCTGAAAGTTTCTGCTTTTGCTTGTTTTCTCTAACTAGGATAGCAGACATCAGCTGAGTCCAGAATTACTTTGTGTTATTAAAAACCAGAGGGATGGTGTACCATAATGATTTCACATTGTGTGAGGTCATGTGGCCATACAGGCTCCAGCCTGCAGTAACCAACCTCTGGGAATTTTGCTGTGATTTATGCATGGCAGCAAAATAATGAAAGCCTATGAAATAGCAGAGGTACAGACAAATTTATTTTTAAAAAAGCACTTTTAGCAGCTGCTCCTTCACTGCCGTCTCCATGGCTTGGCACTACTGTTTCCAAACCCACAGGAGGGTGGGTGCAGCAGCATGTGGCATGGCCGGATCCCAATGGGACAGCACTGGCTGTGGGATGCGTGAAGCTGCTCCCGACAGAGCTGATGGAGAGGGCAGTGCCAAAGGCCTTGTCTGAACGTTTTTTTTTTTTTTCTTTTTTCTTTTAAAAAATGAATTATATTGCAATAAGCAACAACAACAAAAGAAAAGTAACATTCCCTTAGGTTTCTGAAATCTGGTGCCAGATTCACACAGAAGCAAGGTTAAATTCCCTTTTAAAACCCTATGCCAGAGCAGGGCGTACCAGATGCTACCTCAGGCGGCCATCGGGTTTGACGGGGCCCAGCTCCGATTTGGGGTCGGGGCTCAGGGAGCTCCAGGCTGTCTGAGCACAGCCCTGCATGACGGGGCAGGCGCTGGCGCCGACGCTGCAGATGTCCACGGCCGACCAGACGCTGCCCACCAGAGAGTCCACCCAGGCTTCCAGCCGGGCGCCCACGAGCCCCGCGTTCCTCTTGGCTTGGTCCACGCGGGCGGCGCTGATGGGGATGTTCAGCACGGGGTTCAGGCCCTGGAAGCTCTGCTCCATGTACGCGTTCTTTGGAGGCCCGCTGTGATACTTCATGGCTTCCTCTGGAAACGCAGAAACAAACCCAAACGTTCGTGTGTTACAAAAAACCAACACTAAGGATCTAAGGGCACAGCAGACAAACCCCGCCTAAAAGCAAAATGTATTGATATTTTCTATCAAAGCTCCAATTTTGAAAGCATTCTAAATGAAACAGTGTCTTCTGCAATGTATTTACACCCACAAAAATAAACAGAAATACTAAAAGTCTGGTCCCCCCAGGTTAGCAGTGAGCTGTGGCCCACTTCCCCAGCACTGAGGACACGCTGTGACCCAGGGATGACCGGCTGTGCTCAGCTCTGGCACTCCTCGTGCCAGAGCACCGAGTTCTGCTCCCCCTGGAAGAACTGCCTTAGCAGGCTGAAGCTCTGAGCCTGAAAGCAGCATCACCCTTTTTATCAACATGTACAACCAGCATCCCCAGAGCTGCAGAACACCCAACCGTGGCTGCACTTCGAAATGAGGAGACAAGTTCAAGGATGCTTGGTGTGAGAAGGCTGCCAACCCCTGTCAGACCTGCAAGTGCTATCATTGATTTGTCTAGGATGAAGAGCCAAGATCTCAGCCTGTTTTGTTTTTGTTCTTCCCTAAATAGATGAACCTTGACCAGCTGTGGAAAAGTCGTAATATTTGTTAGCTCTATCTGCCCTTCCTGGCACTGAAAGGACAACACCATGGCCTTGGCTAGACCAGACCCATAATGAAATACATGTAGCCCCAACATCATTCCTGGAAGTGCTCCAGTCTCCCCGGGAAAGAATTATATTATGACAATTATATTTCAAGCACATGTGCCGAACAGTGGATCACAACCATTCCCTAATGATGCTTTTCTTTGCATTATGATTGCTTTCCTCACAGTAACCCTTCTACCTCAACAAAATGCAGTCCAATACCTCAAATCTGCAATATTGCAGTAAAAATCAATGTCAGCCTGTGACATTGCTCTCAAAGACCTAAACTGGACACTGTGGGTCAGGCCACCCTTGTCTAAGGTTGTCTGACTTCTGAAGGTCTGGGACTGCACTGAGGTGCTGCTCATAAAATCAGAATGGGACCCTCCAAAAATGTTCACTGAGTGCCTCTTGGGATCAAATTTCCAACCATTTCTTTCTGTTCCCAGCCGCCTTCCCCAGCATCCTCTCTCCAGCAGCACAGGGATATGTTTAGCTCTGCCAACAGACACACTGTCTAGAACAGAAAATGGGCCCATTCAGGGTGCTCCAGGCAAGGAAAGCCACTGTGCACAGTGAGCGTCAGAGGCCAGGAATTACATATCCATGGCTACAATTCCTTCCACATGTCCTTGCTGCTTGCATTGCAGCCTGACACTGAATCCTTTCTTCCATGCAGAGGACAGTATCTCAGGTGCTGGCAGTAAATCCGTGTATTTACTCAGAGGGAAAAAGGGATGTTTAATTGGAGCTTTGCTGTTACATCTGCAAAGTCTTTAATGTCAAATACTGTGTGAGTCCATTACTTCAAATCCCCAATTAAAGTGGTTAAGCACATCCCAATTACCATTATATATCACTTAACTGTTCCTGTGTCCACCTAAACCCCTCTTTTTATTTTAAATGGTAGATATCCACAATAATCTCTCTAGTCAAAATGAGGCACATGTGTCAGGAGCATGTTCTGCCAGAGCACTGCAGCTAAAGAAACAGAACAAGTACACATGATTAAACTTCCTTCTTTGGAAGCAATTAATATGGAAGACTGTTTGCCAACATATTAATTAAATAGGAACATTCTGAGTAAAAAACCCCAAATAAATAAGAGTTGGCATTACTAGCAGGATCATCTGATTGAAACAGGCAATTCAGCAAGCTTGTTGAATCAAAGCCTGTTGTGCATGTGTTTAGTGCATGGAACAAGAGAGATCTTTATTCAGACAAGAAACAGGACGAAAAGGAACTTGCTCTTCTCTCTGGCTCAGCCTTGCACTTGTCCCAGGCCTCAGGACTTGGTGGATTATCAGGACTGGAAGGAAGGAAAACTACAGAAACCTCAGGACCCAGACACTGAAGCACAGTGAAATGTGCTTCTCTGATGAACCTGACTTGGTACTGGCAGGGGATTGTCTGGTGCCACAGCAGAATGTGACCCCAAGTTAGGTGTCAGCAGGTCCCAGAAAGGAAAAGCTGGGTAACAGCAACCTGAGTTGAGTTGCATACACTCATCAACAGAAAATGCTGAGGATTTGACCCAAAATCCTCTCATGGAGCCTCCAAGTCGTTGTTAAACAGTTCATAAGAGAAAGTAGGGAGAATGCTGCTCATCCAAGCAATGGCAGATGTGGACTGTTTCTCTCTGCATTAAGGAAAAAATGACAAAGAGAGAACTATGACTCTGTAACTTACTGGGCTAGTACAGGAGAGGGACAGTGTAGCTCCCAAGCCCTGAAATGTTGTACAAAAGGAGGCTGGAGCTACTGGGCATGCTCTTAAAGCACTTACACTTCTGTCAAGTGCCATGAGCAAGAGCTCATGAAAAAATAATGAAAAATGTAAGGCTTGCCTCTGTAAGATGTGTGTTTGGACATCTGTATGGTTAGAGTAAACAATCCAAAATCAGCTGAATTGCAGACATTAAGCCAGACTTTTTTGTCAGCAAGCACATTCAAGCAGCCCTTTGACTTCAGCAGGACATGTATCAAAGTAAAGTATCTTTCACTCACTCTAAAATATAGCCTTAAAAAACATGGTTACTTTTGTCCCCCATTTTAGTTTGCTCTTCATTCTGGGAGGGCATGTTTCTCAGCTGACTTTTCTTGGTATAACTTCTTTGAACTAAGCACACAGCCTATATAGAGCTGCACAGGCTGGGATTTCAGCATTTTTGTGGGGGTTTGTTCTTCATTTTGAAGAAAAAGCAAATGAGTTTAGACAGAGTGTGGGCTAAGGAATGAAAAATGTGGTTACCTTGATACACATCAAGGCGCTAGACCTGTGGGATTTTTTTTTTTAAAGCAACACAGAAAGTACAGCTTTATTTCTTTACTTGAATTGTGCCGAAACCCTCTGGCAAAGAGGTAATTTTTTATTGACATTTTGTTTGTTTTCTCTTGCAGCAAACAAGACAGTGCTGCATTTGCTCATTGTGGAGCTAATCGACTCCTTGTCAGCTGCATCTGAACTGAATTTCAAAGCAAATCCCTGTCTTCAGGGTTTTCCTCGGAATGATGATTCCAGGGCATGTCTGCTCTTCTGCAGTCATACGCCTGCCTGCTATCACTGCGTTTATCAAGAACATGTCATGTTACCTCTGGTTAATTTAAAGAAATCACAGCAGTTCTGACACAAGTTGCCACCCACTTTATAATCTGTATAGATGCAATTAGAATTGATTGAGCCACTGCAAACAACCAAGGGCAAAACAAAGGTTTCCCAGTATATACTAATTGAGATGATCTATAAATATGGATTAGGTTAAGAGGCCGTTGAGGTGCCTGTGTGTGCTAATGCTGTCAGGCTTTGAGAGGGGTGGCTGCAGTTTTGGGGGCACAGGGAACAGGCACTGGTGTTTGAGGCTCCCTGGGAACAGCAGAGATCAGCAGCCCTGTGTCCAGGATGTGCCCTCAAGCTGGGAACAGAGCAGAAAAGTTCTCTCTTAAAGCAAAGAAGGTTGCTTTTCTTCACTGCCCTCCTTGCTTGAAGGAAGAAGGGGTTTATGTATTCTTTTATTTATTTATTTTCAGTCCAAAGTTTACTACCATCTTGAGGTTTAGGGGCTTTTTCTCCCCGAGAAGTGAACCTGTCCGCTGGCTCACCGTAACCTATTTGGCTTTAATGGAGCAAGTACTATCCATTAAATGGATGACAACTCATTATCAGTACTCCAGCTGGGAGAGCACTGTGGAAACTTTACCATGAATATAAACTCAAATTTAAAAATTAAATTGCTTTGTGCCTTTTTCTCTTCCCTTCTCTGTGCCCCTGGGAGACGAGTAAGATCACACTTCGCATGACAGTTTCACGTGGCCTTTGTAGAGCATGGAAGGGGGGGAAAGTGGGATGATGGGGATGCAGGGCCAATTCTGCTGAATTTGCTGTTCTCTTAGGACTTCAAATCTGCTGGGTAGCTTGGATTATAGTCTGTGAACTATTGGCTAAATGCTCTGAATTATACCTTTGTTTGGCTTTGCCTCTGCAGTCCGTACACAGGGGACCCTGACATCTGGCCTCGAGTCTCCAAACTGTGCTTAAATGCAGGCTGCCTAAAGCAGACAGCAAGAGTCCCCCACTCCTGTCTGTCATCACTGCTAGTGATCTTCTACTGATCTGCTCCCTGTTTTGTCTCCTCCACATCCCATTCCCTCTTTGTCTTGGCACAATTACTCCTAGAGCATCCTGCTGGTCCTTGGCAGCCCTCCCATGTCCTTACAACAAGCACGGAGTACTTGGCTTTAACACACTCAACCATATGGTGAGAAACTCAAAATCATTTTTTAGAAGAATAAACTGGAATCTGTCTGTGCAGAATGTAGAGGGAAGGAGGCTCTGGTGGAGCAAGTGAACCTGATATCTCCAAATGATTTATCTCACAAATTCACTTAACTTCCTTTTTTTTTTTTTTTGTCTTTCTCCAACCAGGCAAATACTTGAAGGCATTCCTGAGCCAGAGGATCTGCCGAAGGCAGAGCTGATCAGTGACACAACTCAAAGTAGAGAAAACAGACACAGATTTGGATGACTGAAGGGGGTAAGCAAGAAAGAAAGAACAAATAACATTAGATTATAGACTTGCCATTGATACAGCTTTGGGAACCTCATTTACAGCAGAAATACTCCAAACAGCATTCTCAGTAATTCCATGTAAGATCTGATTTCTTACAGATTCAGGTTTTGGAAAGATCAATGAATCTGTGTTTTTAAAAAAATTTACATTCTATCAGTTATGCTTATCTGGACACAGTATCAAAGAAAACACCCGCTCTTGATTTACCTTTATGGTTTTACGTGCATGCACAGAATTTAGGCCAAAATGAATAAATAAATGGAAATAGAAAAATGAATAAACTAGTGGCATATGCTGTTTTTATAAACTGCTAAACAAAACATCTTCACTGGCAACTGTCCCATGATTATTTTTATTTTGAATTGTAATAATGAATTTTGCGAGTCATGATACAGGAATGAACATGTTTCACTTGATTATTCAAAAGAAGAGCGAGTGGCTCCCGTCATGATGCTGGGAAACCAAAAGGAACTTTTCCTTGCTGTGCTCTGGGCTGCAGTGATGTGTAGATGAGCGGTGATTTAGGAAATATAGGGATTGTTGTCACGTTCACGTTCTCAAGATGTAAGATTTTAGTGGCTCCTGCCAGATTTGTGCAAGTGCTTTCCAGAATGACAGCAGCAAACTGCACACAAGCTCATGGCCAGGTTTTTATGTCTGTAAGTACATGGACTCCAGTTTCTATACCTGGAGTGTACAAGACAGAGGGGCCCAAATCATGATCAAGGAAATTACATGCAAAGTGGTATGAAATCTATCGGTCATTCAAAAAGCTACTGGAGTAGCAAATTACTTTCCAGGGAAATCTTTCTGACAAGGGGCTTTTTTTGTTTTTTTTCCCAGGGGGAGAGGGTGGGGGAGGTTGGTATTAGTGGTGAGGGAGGATGGTTGGAAGAACAAAATTTTAAAGAAATCTCTAATAAAACATATTCCCCTCTTCTGCTGACAACTCCTGGCTAAGTCTGATGTATGTTTTATTTTCAATGTTAAGACAAGAACACTATTCCTTCATTTTAGAAGATTTTTGGCAGCTTTTGCATTGTTTACAGTAACAGAAATAGTTCTTTTAGGAGTTCTAATTCTTCTGTCATACTCTCAAAATGCCTTTACTTGGCAGAGCAAAATGTATTTAAATAATAAAGTGGTGACAAACTGACAAAAGCTGGAAATCAAAGCTAAATGACAACTGCCTGCACACAGCACAGTCACTGAAACAGAAAGCCTTAAAAAACCAAACAACAGGAATTTGCATTGTAAATACAAGTCTAACTACAGTGGAGTGTTACTACCTGCCCCTGTAATTAATTTCCTTCTCTACCTCCATTCCTCAGTCATCTAGAGATTATACATCACATCACACGTAGCAAATCACTCCTGAGACTTTTTTCCTAGACAATATTGTTCCCAAGCTTTATATTTCATTCCTGTAGTAGATTCTAGTTAACATATGAATGAACAAGGCTCTTTAACAAAAAAATATGAGCCAGATCTTCTCCCAGCATATCAATGGGCAATACAGAATAACTACATAATTTTTGTGGAATTATTCCAGACTTAAGAGTTGGGACCAAAGAGAGTCTTGCCTTTATACCAAAAAGTGTGGGCTTATGGGAGAAGTTTGAGACACGTTTGCCCGTCCATGGGGCTCTCGCATCACAGGGAAAAGCAGCAAGGTTACTTGCTACATGCCATGGCTCCCATCCAATTTATGTCTTTAATGTTAAATTATCAAAGAACATGGAATTCATTAATTTCCAGGAGACAAGTCAGTAACAGCTGTGTTTAGGAGCAGGTTGCCTCAAACTTTAAAAATGTATTACTTCCACACATGGTGTCTGTTCACAATTTATCACTGCCTATTAGCTAATAACAGCAGTAGGTTGGAAGTGGCTTAGCTTCTGCTTAAGAAATGATGCCACCAAATGTTAGAAGCAGAAATCAGTAAGTTTGCTCTTCTGCTGGGAACTGTGTGGAATCAAGCTCCTGTTGAGCAAGATAAGGGCTGCATTAGCTCTCAGCAGTTGTCTGTTGGTGTTTGCATTACAGAAGCAGCACGTTATGCTGGAAGGTAAATGCCTGACTCAGTTTATTTGCTGCCTTGTCAGGAAGAAGAACTTCTGAAAACTTAATAGGATCATTCATGTATCTAGCAAATTTAAGATGTCTAAAGTTATGAATATTAATACTGGGCAGATAGAAGCACCTGAGCACGTTAAGAAGAATGGTAAAGATATTCAGAGCTACAAGCTAGTTCTGATCTTACTGAATAAGAAAACAGGTGTGGCTGTCAAACAGTCCTTCTTCTTCCAGCACAGTGTCCTGGGCACTGACTGCAGACCTGGGCACTTGGAGATGCCTGTGCCATGCAAACTCCTGCTGGGAGCCTGTGGACATGAGCAGCCCCAGAGCAGCCTCTGTGTTTGGATGGCTCAGGGCTGCTGTGGCAGGGAAGAAAATGGTTTCTTTCTAAGAACGGTCAGTGCGGGTCTGATCCCAGGACTGTATCCATAGGTATTTCTGTAACAACTACTTGGCACGTACTGAACAGGTTTTGGCACATATCAGGCAAGAGTGAATGTCTGGAACCTGACAATATGTCAGGTGAGGTCTGGCCTAGGGTAATCTTGTCTAATTCAGCATTTTGTGTACTAATGCTTTTATTGTTAAACACAGAGACTTGGTCAAGAAAACAGTTTAAACGTCTGGAACTCTGTAAGAGCAAATGCAAATGAAAAGCAGCACCGAAAGGTCAATTTTTCTTTCTATTTCTAAATGATGGCTTTTACAATAGCTGTTAGATTACTGAGAGTCTGAAGTTCTCTGGATTCTGAACTGTGCATATTTTACAGACATAAATAATATTTTGTTCAAAGTGGCTGTGTTTTACAGACTGGATACAGACACTTCTACTTGTCTTAGTGCAAAAGTTTCTTCTGATTTAGTATCTATAAAATTCCTTTCTTATATCCTTTTCCACTTCATTTTTAACAGCAGCATTTACAGTGAATATAGACACAATAACTGCATTATTCCTACAGCAAATAATAAAACTTACCTTGTTTGATAGGCTGCTGATTAGAGAAGGTGAGAGGAGTAACAAGGAATTTGGTTTCAGCTACCTGTACCCAGTGGTGCAGAATTTTTATTGTCCAGACACCGGGTCGCAGGGGCAAATTCAGAGGTGGTTTGTAGTGAGTAAACTCGGCACTGGATTCAATAAGAATATCGTATGTTGCTGCAATCACATTAATAGGATCCACCCAAATGACAGTCACGGTGACGTTGGGGCCTTTCCCCCATTTCTGCATGCCAACTGGCTCATCTGTTGGCCCCAGGAGTCCTCCGAAATTCCGGAAAAGCCTCTCCTTGGCGTCCCATTCGGTGCCAATCTGAAATGGAGAACACGCTGCTGCTGGTATCATCGCTCCAAGCACCTCACACTTGCGTCAAACAAGGGCTCTCAAGAGACACAAATCACATTTCTCTAATGACATGAATTATACATACATATAGAAACTGACAGCAACATGAACTAAGATCATAACATGTACACAAATTATGAGATAACCTCAAATGCAAGGCATGCTTTTTTTGTCAACTTTTGATGAATAGAAAGGTTTTCTTTATCTTAGGAGTGACACAGCAGGCTATAGCAGCTCTCTCTTCCCTCCATGTGAGCAGTCAATAAGGGACTAAGCCCAGCGACTGGACACAGACTATGCATAGAAAAAAATATGATCCATCATTTCCTGGGTCATGAAAACGTATTACACATTTGAGAGATGGACTCTGTAGTAGAGACCTACCCAGATGTTGCTAAGACCAGGAAAGAAGCTTTTGCTGTGACTTTAGGACAACTCACATCAGATCCTTTACCACAATCCATCCATGAGATTCTGTCTCCTTGCACTACCTTCCTGCCTGATGTGAGAAGTTATTTCTTGTAAACTCTTTTCTTACTGTTACAACAATGACATTGTTTTTATTTATTCACTAAGGAACAGCAAACCAGCTGATTCACAATCTAGTGTAAATATTTAATGGATCTTTCTTTTTCCTAGCGGCTTTCATATTTCAGTGCTCTTCATATGAATTTCAGTGGTTCTCCGTTGCATTCTCCCATAACCTGCAGGATGACACAAACTTCGAAGCTATTGCCACTAAACCCCTCATAGTCCTTCAGGTCTTCTTTTGCCTTAATCTCCAAACAGTGTAGGTGACCAAAGAGTTGAATTGTTCCCTGTATAGAAACCACGTGATTCTCTCAAGTGGCCTCCAGAGACCCATGCACACCCAGGCAGGATCCCCACTTTCAGAATATATGTGGATATTGCAGATTTCCCCAACTCAGAGGTGTCCTTGTCCCTAAGCTTCACCTCACAGGGGCATGGTCAGAACCTGCTTTCCTGAAGGCATAAGAAACAAGAGTAGCTTGTTTGCTTCAGAGATTTTTCTTCTAGATTTCATCTCATTTCATGAGAATAAGTGATTCTAAAATAATGCCAAAATCCTTCCAAATCCCCGAAACATAACAATTACTGAAGACCTACTACTACTGATACATGTACTGGAAACTGTCCAGTCTCCAGTCCCTTCTAAATAAATCCCTGTGGTTGGCAGACAAATTACAGGAGGACTGCAAGCAAAAAGCTGCAAGGTCAGTAAAATAAAACCCTACCATCCTAAATCCATCTGTCATCATACGAATTCCTCCTACCGGACTATGACACTGCAGAATATGAGACAAAATGAGTCTTTCACTACTCTGCAATCAACACAGCATTTCAGAGGTATTTCACCCAGCACACCAGCTAATCAAACCAGACAGCGTAGCCCAGATATCAGACCCAAGCATCGACTGCCTGGAGGAGCTGTCAGTGCGTACTCTCCTGACAGGACTGACTGAAAATGTATGGAAATAAGCTGAGAAAGAAAATTTCCTGACCAGATCTTATTATCTACTCTGCCAACCTTCACTTAGTGCAGCCATGTCACACCTACCTGCTCAAGAGACCTGGAAATAATAAAGCCACAAAATGTGAAACAAATTTACACCCTCCTGGGCAAAGAAAAGCCTATAAGGAAGCTTTTTCCACTACATTTGATATTTCTAACTGAAGAACTCCTTGAAGAAAGCTTACTTCATCCTCAAAAATTAAATGTTCACTCCTGACATACAACGATTTCCCCTCTCTTTGGTCTTTCACCCCCGGGAAAAGAAATCTGAAAGTTACAGTCCCCTTGCTTCAGCCTCCAGTGACACTGCTCAACACCAGGTTGCACAAAAGATGTTGAGACATGTTCACATGCACAAAGGTTTATTACAGTGCTCTGTGGATGAGATAAGGCTGCTTTTAGGGAAAAATTATAGCAAAATTGTTGTCTGGTTGTTAAGCTGTGTGCAGGCACAGTCCTGGGTTCCCTAACGCAAACCAAAACCATGAGAAGAGGGGAGGAAAGGCAATCACCTCCCATGAGAGCTTGTCATAGCACTGTCAGGGTGAGCAGGTCCATGAAACAACAGCACAAAACCAACAAGGAGGACACAGGGCAGGCCCTCAGCAACACAAAGGCACTGGGGCACTCCAAAGCTCCCCGTGCCTCAGGACCAGGGCTCACACCAAGGCTCCACAGGCACCTCAGGGAAGGCAAAGGCAGGGAGCTCAACACATCTATTCACAGCATCTGCCCTTTATGTCTGGTTTCCATCTGGGGACATACTTTCCCATGCTGCTCAGCTTGCAGTACAGCTGCTTTTAGAAGTACAATATTTTACAGGGAATTTTACTTAAAGTACTGGTTAGAGGTTCATACCTCTTCCCTTGAATTTTACACAGCTGAGTTCCCAGGACCGAGACATCTGATTTTACAGGGCAAGAGATACTACAGTCCTATAATAATTTTCACAGCCCCTTAAAACACTGTGAGTAGGCTTTCACTTTCAAATGGAATACACAAGAGTATGGGATGGAATCAAGCAGTAATGAATATCTGATAAATTACGAAGGGATGTGGCACAGAAACTGACATTTCACACATCATTATTTTAATCACCATTATTTCTGGGCTTCAAGAGCAAACACTGTGCACAGGGTAACTTTGGAAAGCTGGAAATCTTTCATTGGCTTAAAACTTCTGTTTCTATCTCTCTTCGGTCCCAAGACAAAATTTTCCCAAGATAAATTATGCCTTGATTATGGGTTTGTGTCTCATTGCTCACCACAAACAGGACCATTAGGTTCACACAATGCACACTAATTGCCTGCCACCTAGTTTATTTTATTCTCTGTGATGAATCACAAGTCTTAACAAGACCAGAAATGAACTTGGTGTTCAACTGATAGACGGTGAGCTAAGACTTTTGGTTCTGTACAGCAAATAAATCTCCTGCCCTGCATGGAAAAGTTGCCTGAACCCAGGCTGGCAGGACACATACTGTGTGCATTGTGCACAAGCCAATTTTAGGAGGCGTGGGAGTTTCACACTTGGAAATCATCTCTCTCAGATTTCCTCTAAGTTTATTTTACTTTAGTGAGCCTAAGGCTGAGTGCAGGAACTGTGTGCCATTGAAACACTGTCATTACCCCCACCAGCCGTGGGGCAGCCCAGCTGGCCCATTTCTTTCCACTTGTCTTGAGATGGTGTGTGGCAAAATCTGCTCTTTGGGAAGTGCAGTTGGAGAAGCGAAGCAGAGGAGCAGAGGGCAGGAAGCACTGACTGGAGAGATCCCATCATCTCTGCTGCAATCTCAGTTATGCATCAAGGTCACAAATACACTCGGGAGCACATTCAATGCAGCATATTTGATCACTTCCTGCTGGCCCTGCTGGTGTGAGCTGGGAGAGGGAAGAAAGCTCCCAGCTAAAATAGCCCCATTCAGATTTTAAATTCCTGCCAGATCATGGTGTGAAAGTCATTGAAGAACCAGCAGTTTTGTGTCCCAATAAGCACAAATATTAATTCTCTTTTCTGTGAACACTGATGCCTCCATCTTAGCTAAACTGGTAAGTTTGTTTTCCACTTGCTGGACTTTAACAAAGCAGTGGCATTTTAATAAGCTGTGGCAGATCAGAGCTTTCCAGCCACACTGAAGCCGAAGAAGTTAATGCTGGATTTATACCAGGGTAACTGAGAGAATAAGTTGGCTCAGAGGCAGAGATCCCTACAGGCCAAGGGAAGGCAAAAAGTAAAATAAACAATTAAGAAAAGATTAAATTATTTACTTTGTACCTCTTGGTCTTTTAAGATATGAATCACCTATAAAAGGAGAGAACAATTACAGAGTTTAGGTGATAAAACATAATAAAAACAAGTAAGCAGCCACCCAAACTCTTTTTGTGAGTTTCAAATAGAGGGAGATGCTTCTTTATCAAGAATAAAGCACACCAGTGATTAAATTCCTCCCGTGCTCTGTGCTCACACAGCTTCCCTGCAGCAGCAGTTCCTGCGGCACTGCTCACAGACCAGCCGTGGTCTATGAGGCTGTGAGGAGCAGCTCATTAGTCCCGTGGGATCCAGGGATGCTCCCTGCAGGGGGACACGCTCCACAGAGCTGTGGGCACTGCCACGCCAGGGGAGGCTGCTGTTGGGCACTGCTGCTGCAGGACACCCTCAGTCAGGATCATGCTTTGCTGCAGGACTGGGGTTTGGGGGAAAAAAGGTGCCCTGTGGCCAGGGGGAACCTGGCAGGTAGCCAGTGAGTAAATTCGAGTCCCAGTTTAGTTTCGTCCCTAAAACTGCAATGAAGTCAGATGTATTCTTTCTAAATATTTTTGTTAGAGTTCTAGACCACAATAAAAATATTTCTTTTTATCACACAGTTAGAAAAAACTATGTCCCTGCTGCCAGCCCAGTTGCTTTCTAAAAGAGGACCCAGAGCAGGCAACAGGATGAAAGTGAGATTAAAAGTACTAAATAAACAGCAGAAATACTCCTACAAATCACAAGAATTAAAGCTCGTATGACCATTTATCACTGCATGAAATGGCAAGCCTACCACCAGACACATTGATAAATGTAGCACACGTTCCATCCATCTCTTTAATGGCACATTAGTGTCATGGATTTGCCATGCACACCAAAACACTGAATCCCACCTAGGCGTTTCTTAATTGCCCAAGAAGATGGTAATTTATGGACTTAGCAATAATGACTAGAACACATTTGTTCAATCAATTTTATACCTTAATTGAAATGTGTGGCTTAACAAGAAAAACCATGAAATTAACTGCTGAGACAGTTGTATCTTCAAAACAGAACACAGATGTCGGGTTCCATTAGTGGTCAACTATCCTGATATATTTTAGGGTACATTTTTTTACACTCTATGTCAGATGCTGAGAAAAATCCTAGAAAAAAATAACAGGATTTGGGGGAAATCTCTGCTGCTGCTGTGATAATTTTCTCTTTTGTGTTACAACATCAACATTCTGTTCACACGTGGCATTGATACCTATCACTAATTTTATGAGTTTTTTTCAGTGTGCTCTTGAGAGAAACATTTCAAGACATCACCATTCACATCTGGCATTGCAGAAACATGGCATTTTCCCCAGGTGCTTCTCACAGCACTCACAACTATGACAACTGCAGAACTTGTAAGTTACTGAGCCCTTTTTACAACAGCAAAGGCCTTCAATTTGTTCTTAAAACAGTGAGGACACTCTGAGTAACATAAGAAATGAGAGCTGGACACAGGTCTGGCCTGGCAATGGTATCTCCTGTGAAGAGGATGTGCATTGTGCCAGACAACCACTCTCACCTAAAATTTACATGGAATACACTTTCCAAAGGCTGCTGAATTAGTATGCAATCTCTCGATGCCAGAGGCTCACGACACTGTTCATGGGTGACTTGCAAACACTTACCTCTGAGAACTGCAACCTTCCAAAATCGCTTGGTGGACTTGCGATCTTGAAGACTTTCTTGGGCATCACCCACGTTTCCAAAGTTTCTAATTTACTGACAGCCAGATTGGTTGCATGGTGTCTGATCAGGAAGCCTTGGAACCGGTCAGCAAGGAAGTAAAGGTGCACGGAAACTGGATGGCCCATGGGGTAGTATCTGTAAAACAGGACACACACATGCTCATCAGTTACACGAGAGACATGAAATCTTCATTTACTCGGAGCTAATGGTTTAAGAAGCATTCATTTCAACTAGAAAATCCACCACTGTACATTAAGAGATTTCAAATGTTTTCGTGACTCATTATCAAATATTCTTAGGCTGTTCTGATTACCCCGAAACATAAAAAAATGTTACTAAGAATATATGCTCATTTTTAGCATATCCACAGCTCTAAGCTCTTTAAGAGGTCCCTCTGTGTGCCAGAGAACTCCCCTCCCTAATCACCTCTTCTGGATACAAAGTGCCACCCAGAGATACATACAGATCATTAGGCTGCAGCACTGTTTGCTCAGATAAACTGTAGATAAAGGATGCTCCAGCAACGTGCCTGTGCTTCAGGTGCCACCTTTCCAGCTCCAGCAGGGTCAGTGCCTGCCCATGTGGGACAGCAGGGAATGCTGCAAGGCTGGGCATCAGCCCCTGAGTCCCCTCCATTCCCAAATCCCTTCCCCAAGGGGAGGGCTCTGCAGGGTGGCACTGCAGCAAAGCACAGGATCCCATCCCTACTTTAGGTCCCCTTTATTTTAGCAAATAAACTTCATATTCCTTAAAGATTTGAGGTTAAAAAAAAAAAAAAAAGACAAACCATGAAAAAAGGTCAACCAACCTGGCATAACCTCTCACTGTGAGATTTGGGGGTGTTCTGTTACAGTTCAGATTTAAAGACAAATAATTAAAATGTATGGTCAGTTGTCTGTTCCAGTCTTAGAAACATCTCAGAAACATCTGTAACAATGTTTGGGTACATGTGGATGCATAAATAATTAAAACCGTGTTATTCATAGCCTGGGAATAAAATACTTTGCTACTTTACAGTACTGACATTAACTGCAAAACAAGTTAAACCACTCAGTATCACACCTTCCCAGAAAGTCAGCTAAATCTGACTCCTCATGCTCATTACCACAACTCAAGACATGAGCACTAAGAAGAGCTGACCAGGGAGGACTTTCCACTGTGTGAGGTCAGCAACACCCAGAAGGAAGTCTCTAGAGCTTGAGAAATAAATGTAACAGGACAGGGTACAGACAGTGATGGACTGAGCAAAAACACAGCAAAGCCACACAGCCAATACCAGCAACAACCTGACTTCTGTTCTGAGTACTGAGACCTCCTGTTTTATATGTGTGCAGCAGCAAATATTTACAATAACCTTGAAATAGTCTGGGTATATTGCTCTTGGCAGCAGTGAGTAAAAATGCCTAGAGATGGAAGAAACAAATTAAATCTCAATCACACATTAATGTTGCTCCCATGGAAGATGCTGATATGCAATCTCATTTGGTACCCAAGCAGTCTGCGGGGGGCACGACTCTTTGAGGCTGTGAGCTGGCCCTTGTTAGAAAAGTGTGCAAGGCAGCTTCTCTTATAAACTTCTCCTGTGCTGCTGAGGAAGGAAGAGGCACTGACTCCAACTGTGACCTGGAGCAGTAGTGGCTTTCCTTGCAGTGCCAGCAGCAGTGTGAAATGAGCTGGGGTGGTGACTGCAGGGTCAGCTGACTCGGTGCTGCTGTAGCCCCAGCAGCAAAGCAATACTGTAAAGGTGCTCAGCCCAAACACATCCCTGCCATTACCATGTTGGAGACATGCAAAATCACTGCAGGGAAAGAGCAAAGGTATATAGGCATACACCTAGAAAGACAATGTAGTATCAAAGAGATGTGAATCATAAACCTAAGGATTATCCACCTTTCTGTGATTTAAACTGGATGCTGACTCACAGTGTTTTGAGGGGGCTCACGTAGGTATGAAAACAAAGCCTCCACTCCATATCACTGTTTGCAATTCCTCCCTGCACAGTTTCATGAGGCTCCAGCCTGCAAAGGAGCCATGCTTCATCCTGGGACAGCTGCAATGAGCGGTGGATGACACGGTGTCCCTATCTATAATCTGAGCAAGCTTGAAAAGCACCTTGAGTTCCTGTGCAATGGGAAGTTCCTCAGAAAAGAAACTGATAATTGATGTAAATCAGCATCAGAACACTGGCAAAAGGAAAAAGCACAAAAGTAATTGTCAAATTATTTCAGTGCTGGTTACACACAGCCCCCATCCTCTCTGCTGGCTTCACTCTGCAGGACAAAAGACCCAGCACTTCTTTAGGTCTGCCTTTATTTCCTATAAGGAAGGCATGCTACTAGTGATTATTTCTATCTAATTGTTATTGATCTTTTATTGCTTTGCACCGGTAACCTTCACTGACAAAGCTCTAATAGGAATCTGGAGCACTTATTGCCACATCTTTCTAAATGGGACATTGCTCAGCACTTCCATGACTAATTTAGGAAGGTCAAGGCACATTTGGTTCCCTCTGGAGAACACAAGAGGGGCAACGTCCATCCATCAAAGCACATGGAGTGTCTTCAGTGTTTGCTGACTAAGGCTGTGTGTGTTTTCTAGTAGGATAAAAAAAAGGCAGGGTCCAGAAACACATTCTGAAGAATGAATTAAGAGATGATAAAGTAAGACTTTAAAAGATGAACCCTCTCTGCTTTAAACATAAACAGCTTCAGATGTTGCAGGCAGCAAACATCTACCCTGAAGAGAGCCTTTTCTGTGCAAGTTTAACTCCAGGAATTCTTCTTTCAAATCCCTTTAAGACTGAATTCTTCTTTGCTAGGCTTACAGGTGAAAAAGGAATCTGGAATATAAGGGGAATTTCCCTTTAAAGAATAAGGACCTTTATTTAAAAAAAAAATAATATATATTTACAAATTTACATTTTATGTATTTGGCGCTAATAGATCCTACCAGTTGCAGCACTTTTGGCACAGACAGCTGCACCAAGCAGGCAAACTGAGCCAAAGAAGCAGCTCTCTGTATTCCATGTGTGCTCCCAGGGGAACAAACAAGCAAGGACCATTAACCTGCCTGTGTTCAGATTAGTTCTGAAATCCTGTCCCACTGCTCTTGGTAAGCATAATAGAGGTGAACATGACCTCTGCTGCAATCACATGGAGGGTTTAGGAGCTGTGGCTATAATACACTTGCTGAAATTAATCAAGGAAAACACAGCAGTGGGGGTAGCACTGCCCAACTGGATCCTGTCACTCTTCATCAGGCTGGAGAGCAGCTCCTTAAAAGTGCAGCAAACAGGTCACATAATGTCAACCCAGAATAACCAACGCTTTATTACGGACATAAATACTCCTGGAAACAAGCGCTGTACACTTGCAGCTGCCTGGCCCTGTTTGCGAGGGCAGGTCCCAGCCGGCACAGCCAAGCGGAACAAACATCCCCCGGGGGCTCGAGCATCCCCCCCAGTGTGTGTGTCCCCCGAAACACCAAAGCCAGGCAGGCTCAGACCAACCTGCAGCTGTTGTCCCCAGCAGTGTGGAAGGAAGTCTCTGCTCTGCGCAGGCCCAGGCGGGAGAACGCGTGGTACATGGTGAGGGCGACGTCGCTGAGGGTCTGCACCCCGTCGGGCTCGTCATACACGTTCTCCCAGTAGGACCGCAGGCCGGGGGTGCCGGAGGGGTAGTTGCCATACAAGTAATAGTCCAGCTGGCCAATTATCTCTTGGTTCACGACAGCTTCAAATTTTCGGGCAAAGAAAGTTGGCCTGGCAGTCTGCTGTTGGGATACAACAGGAGAAGGCACTGAGTGAGGTCCTGTTTGCAGCTGTGACACTTTGTCCTAAGAAATGGGTTGGAGCTGAGTACGTGAGCTGGTTGTCTCCATGGGCAAAAATGGCTTACAGGGTCACCTTTATGCCCATTCATTGTTAGCAGTTATGTTAAGATTTGAACAAAAACTACGTAATTATGCAATGAAAACACAGCTGTGTCAATCCCTTCATACCGACAGCCACCCCCCACTGCCTTCCTCTGGAAGGCTGTCCGAGTGACAGAGTGGTGGGGATGCTTTCTAACCCCCCATTAGCCTGGAGACGGTGCAGCACTGGCGCATGTCAGGCAGGGAACAAAATGTCCTGTGGCACCGGGGCTCAGGAGAGGCAGAGCAGCATTTTCTGCGTATGGATTTGCTGCTAGAAGGTGGTAAGAGGACTCTGGGAGAGGTGCCATCTGTGGCTGAGGTTTCCCAGCTTCTCAGTGGTCCTGCACAGATTTTTTTGCTTTGCACTTGACACAGTCTTGGGCATATTACTGCTTTATATGCTACTCAACTACCATAAGCTTTCAAAAAGTCTTTGTTTTCCCTTGCTCATATTTGAGCATGGGTTCTGAGGAGCCAAGGAGTTCAAGAGTGCCCCAGATGGCTGGAAAATTCTTTTGAGGATGCTCAGTTTTACTCTGAGATGGCACATGCTGTGGGTTCTGCTCTGTGCCTCTGCAGCTCACTTTGTGCCTCTGTGGGAACTGCGACCCAGCCTTCCGGTGCTGTGTGTTTGTGTGAGGGGCTCTCTCACCAGGCAAGTGTCAGAAGCTGCCTTTAAATCTATTCTAATTTTGAACTTTCCCTTCCAGCTCAGTTTACTTGATTATTTTCTGAAATATTGTTGTGGGTTCACAACCTGGAGCAGGTCAAGCTCTGCAGTCTGGCAGGAGTTTTTTAAAGAATTGCCATTTATTCTGTGCTGGAGACTTTCCTGGGATTGGTGTTTGGGGCAGCAGAGCCTCTCTTAGATAACATCTCATTTGCTCTTTTTGTGAGTGCCTGTGTCACTGACTTCAAGCATGCCTGGTAGGCAGCACATAACAGTAAAGAAAAGATCTCTGTTTCAGAGCAGTCATCATTTCTGTGCTGTAGGGTAACACATTCCCCATCCCACACAAAGCCTGAACAAACATGCTTTATGCAGGGAAGCCCGAGGAGCTGCATGGATGGAACTGCAAATCCTGTGACCTTGAAACAAGCGGCTGTTCATTCTTAATAAAAGATACATGGGACAGATACAGCTTTGAGACTGAGGGCACCCTTCAGCACAGGATTTGCTCTCACATCTGCCTTGAGGAAACTATCACAAAGGAACTGATTAAACTTTTTCAGGCAGTGCTGCCAAACCTGGGTGATCAAAACCTCATGACTAAGGCTCCCAAAACCATGAGATGAACTTTAATATAATCATGCTGATGAATACAATCATGAAAACGGATTTGCCTTGTGCTATCTAAATCTCTAGCAGGCACACTCATCAATTTCTAAGTTTTTTTTAAACACTGAAATCCAGGAGTTTCATGAAATCATGAAAGCACCTGAGCTGGAACTTCGGAAAAAATCCTTTCCAACAAATTCACCAGAGCTACCAAGCAATAGTGGTACCATGACAGAGGTGTGAAGCTTCCCTTCTTTCTAGCACAACAGATTACCAGTGGCAAGTAGTTTCTTTGTAACCTCACCATGCAGTAGTATGTCTCAAGGGCCAAAACACAGGAGAACCAATCTTCTGTTCTCCTGAAATTAGGAACAGAACTTCCTCACATGTATTTGTCCGCCTGCCTGATGGAGTAAAAGCTTCCCTTCCCATTCCCTGGTGCAGCTGTGCAGTCAGCTGGCTCTCCACAGCCCAGCAGAGGGGGAAGAGCCTCTTTGAGGTTATGTTCAGTTACCTGGAATCGGTGAAAGTCTGCTGGTTTGAAGTCATTAGGTGAACAGCCACACCAGTCAACAATGTGCTTGTACTGACACTTGCAACCGAGTTTACGATTCCAGTTCGTGATGCGCAAGTTGTTGTCCACCATGGAGTCACAGTAGGGGCTGTTCTCCAGAACAGTGTGAAAGAAGGACTGCAAGAAAAACAGAGCAGATTTAGTTCCTCAACCTTCCATTTTTACCTTCACTTCAGCCCATGGGCCCGAACCTAATGCAGGTGACTTATTTTCATGTGAAATGACAGAATTAACAAGCACATATGAAACGTACTCTATGTGTATGGATTCCATAGAGCATGAAAAAGTCACAAACACATTACAGACCAAACCAAACTGTAATAACACACAGCTGAGGCCTTGCTCCAACAACCTGGCGCAGAATAGCTGCACTTCTGCAATGACCAGCTATGCACACTGGAAGTCCAAAGGACTCCAGGAAAGGCACCAGTGTCAGCAATTATTTTATTTACATTTCATCTGTATGAACAATTCTAAGAAATTTCCATTATTACTCATCTACAAGTCACTTTCTGGTCTAACAGATTTAGGACTACTTTCCTGAGCAATGTGCTAATGATATACTTCAACTTGTTTCCTAAGACAATTCTCAAAGCTACACCATCATTCTGGTTACTGTGAAAAATATACAGTCCCAGACAGCTCTTCTGTAGGTGTCTCTATCACCAGCACTCTGAAATGCATTGCAAGTTGAGTGGCTTTGTTCTGAAATATACAGTTCAACCTAGGCACCAAAAGGACATTCTGCCTCCTGCATTTATGTCTGAAATCATAATTTTTTATTTGCTGACTCATGGCAGCATGGAATTGCTATTGGGCTCTCCTAATTATATCATCATAATATCAGCTATTACATAAATCATGTGTAATGGGGACTGATATAACAGGTTAACAGATCAGTGAAGGCAGGGAAGTGTTAAGAAACCAGCTATATGTCTTGCAAAGAAAACCTTGTTGAAAAAAGCTATGGAATATCATCAAATTTAGCCCTGAAAGAGACCATTTTTGGAGCAGTGACTTCTTTTTAAAAATTAGTAATAGTAAGATCTATAAATAACCAGCATAACATTAGCATGGCTGGCCCCCAAATAATCCCCCTACCCTTTTTAATGTTAAATGACAGCCCAGTGAATATGGATTTCATGCTTGAACTGTTTGGTTAAACCCATAAAGGCATCCATTCTCATTCAAGCGAGAGGGGAAAAAAAAACCCTACCCAATTACCCATTGCCCTGTGTCCTTTTATAGCAATACAGAAATTTCTCTAGATAATGGATGAAAAGGTTATTAGAGTTGAGAGAAAAGGTGATTTTAAACAGAAATGGGATTAAAAGAAGATTATTCAACATGTGTGTGGAATAATAAACCTCTATCAGAAGATGACAATTTCTGTGCTCCACCACAAGCTAATAAGCCTAGATTTGCAAGATTAGTCTCATCAATCCCTCAAAATGTTCAGGAGCCAAAGAAGTTGTTGTTTTAAAGACAGTCATCAAGTCTTCCTTGGGATGGCTGGGCGCCACACACTCTGGGGGCAGAGCCTGACAAGGCAAGGGAGCAATGTACCTGCTGAGGGAGGTGTAGCACAGCCTGACAAGCCACCAGGCTCTGTGCTCTACTTGCAGATTCCCTGACACACTGCTGCATGCCAGACAAAAACCCATCCTGGTGTGTGCTCCCCTTCTGCATCACTTGTAGCCAGAACGATTCCTGAGTGATCTAAATGATTTGTGACTGCGCCTTCTAGCTGAGTTTTGAACGGAACAATAAACCTTTGTTTGTAGGGTTTATATTTTTAAAGAAAAGGGCTGGAAAATAGCAAGGAAAGCTACTTATGAAGACAATTCGCCACCTCTAATATCCTTCAAAAGCTTTGTGCAGGAACAATTTGCAAGCAAAGGGCAGCTGGATTTTTGGTTGTTCGGTAACAGATTAATAGGCTTAGAAGTATAAAACAAAGCCATTCCTTGCAAAAAAGTCCCACAAACAAAGCAATAAACAACTGCAAAGATTTTCTAAACCTAAAGGACTTACTTGTCATGGGAGTAAAATTCTCATTACTCACTGTGGGATGTTTCAAAGTGCACCAAAATCACGTGATTTCAGTGATCTTTGGGACAAGCACAAACACTGCATGTTTGAACACAGAAAAGGATTGCTTTGGATTCACATACCTCAGCAGGAAGCAGCGTGTAAGAGTAAAACCTCTTCATCTTTGTTACCAGGTCATCATTAGAAAAGGTGACATACTCCACAAACTTCCTGTTTAGGAGAAACCAGTCCGACCCTCCATCGACTGTGATTCCTTCTGGGATCTTGCGGTCCCCCAGGCGCCACATGTGTGTATCGCATTCCAGGAAAAGCCGATCCAGTCCCTGTTTTCTGATAAATCTGAGGGAATACAATAGCAGTCATTAAAAGTTAATCTGTATTTTGTTACCATCACCAGCTCTATAAATAAAAAGCTACTTTCTCAAACAAAAAAGGATCAAAAGGTCACTTGTTTATATTTCTGTTCTACTCTTAAATAATGTAGAGAGGTTTAATAAAAGATTAATCAGTTATACGTTCAGTTAGAGAGGCAAAGATCAACAGATTGCTTTTAAACATCACTTTACACCTTCTGCTGGCCTAAGGCAGAACGGTGCAGATGACAGAGCTCTATGGCATGAAAGTCCATAATGCTCATTAACTCTCAGAAAACTACTGCAGAAGAACCATGACCAGGAACTAAACACAGCCTTGTGACAAGCTTCTCTCTCTAAATAAATTCACAGTTTTTCAAAAACAGCAAAATGTACATAAAGGTAAACTGACCAATTTGCTCATATGTTATCATTCCATTAATTTTTCTATTGGGTTATAGCCAATTAGGAAAAAATACCATTGTATTGGTCTTTGCTGTAGAATAAGCATTTCTGCTCTGTTTTCAAGCCTATGGGGAACAGTGTTTTGTTATTGCTGAACCATGAATAAGAGGAGCAACTGTGGAACTGTAGAGTTATGGAAATGAATTATTTGAGGCCAATAAAATCAGAAAAATGAAGCTGGGAAATCAATCTATGTTTGAAAACACTTTGGACTGGATGCCCACACATGTTTTGAGACTGACTGATCCAGGTTTCTGTTTGTTACTCCATTTTCAGTGTGATTTCCCAGAAGGAGAAGCAGGGCCATGAATTAGCACACGCCTTCGCAAGGGGGGCTGAGCGCTGTTAATCACATCACGGTGAGTGTTGCTGTGTTGGGCACATCCCACATATCCTGAGCAGTAACAAATGCTCACTAACCAGACGCTGTGGAACTCACAGCCTCCCACCAGCATCTCTCTGGATGCAGGATCTGCAGTGAGGAGGGCACCGTGTTCCCTTCCTGAACCACCCAGAGCTATGCCAGGGTGTTTCAGGATTAGGAAATCAAGATGACATTTTAGGGATCCTCAATCACATGCAATTGAAGAAAGGGGAAAAGAAATAAAAGTTGAGGAGCAACACCAAAGCCTTTTGGACTCCTGCATCTGGAAACATGAGCATTAACCCTGCAGGCCAACTCCCTGGTTCAAATTCTGTTCTATACCAATCAAAGAACTGAGATGCAATTATGAAATGGTGCATATTAATTTTCAAAAGGACCGTAAATGACTTCAGGGTCTATGTCCTACTGATAGTTATGTCTCTTTTCACAGCATGAGAGGAGCTCCTCTGTTAACACAACAGTGCAGAAAATGTGTAAATGAGAGTCGAGAAATTTTTCTTTCCATGAACAAGTTTCTAATTTCATGTTCCATTATGAAGGATAATAGAAAAGTCTTGCAATTTTAATGTGGTGCTCTGGAATGTAATCTTCAAATTCAATATTTATGCAGTTATCTCCAAATCAAATATTAATGTGCCTGAAAGTTTGGTCATTTATTTATTTCCCTCAAAACTAAATGCTCATTTGAGTTAATTATTTTAAGAAAATAATAGAATTTTATCGACCATATTTGAATAGGAACATAAAGTTCTTTTCCATGAAGTAATTTCTTTCAACTGCTATCTCTACCAATTTATCACCCTTTACTCTCCTTTTCAAATACAAGGTTCTTTGGCTGCAACAGAAACCTTCAAACCAGAGAAATCACCTTTCAAATTTCAAAAACTGCTCTACTTACAAACTCCCTCAGCCTGTATCATATGATGGGGCTTACAGCTGACTGGTACCAGAAAGCTCAGTTACACAGCTGCAGCCTTATTGTCTGAACTTGGCAATACAAGAGCATGACCACACTATCTAGCTATAATCTGAGCAAGCTTGAAAAGCACCTTGAGTTCCTGTGCAATGGGAAGTTCCTCAGAAAAGAAACTGATAATTGATGTAAATCAGCATCAGAACACTGGCAGAAGGAAAAAGCACAAAAGTAATTGTCAAATTATTTCAGTGCTGGTTACACACAGCCCCCATCCTCTCTGCTGGCTTCACTCTGCAGGACAAAAGACCCAGCACTTCTTTAGGTCTGCCTTTATTTCCTATAAGGAAGGCATGCTACTAGTGATTATTTCTATCTAATTGTTATTGATCTTTTATTGCTTTGCACCGGTAACCTTCACTGACAAAGCTCTAATAGGAATCCAGAGCCTCCAGCAAGGCAGCATAGCCCAGCTGAAGAGAAGCAATGCCTCTGGAGACCTCCAAAGAGATAACCCTTTTGCTAATGCTTCTTGAAACCTTCCTAGAAACATCATAACGGGCTTCAGATACCAGTAACAACTGCACAGAAGGCAGGCATTTTTCAGAAGGCTCACCCTTACTGGGCCTCTTCACACACAGTCATTACAACTAAATGGAATAATGCATTAGCATAGCAAATAATGAAGCAATGGTTTATACAAGAGGCTGTGAAGACACACTGGGCAATTGCTTGCTGCCCATTTATGTTCCTTGGGAGCCAAGAAGACCAAATATATTTCAGATCTGCTGGAAGCTAAATGATTCTGCCTGAGGAGGCAGCAGCCACCCCAGCAAGCCTAGGCAGTGCTGCTGGCACGGCGAGCTGAACTGCAACCAAACTGGAAAAGGTGAATAAGGCTTTATATTTTTTCCCCCAGGCTTTCCTCTGGGATGACTGATGCTCCTAGCTACTCCAGCAATAGCAATTTTGGCACTCAGGCAGGCAAGAACTTACTCTAAGCATACTGAATATTGCCCGAGGGAAAGGGAAAGGGGCTATTTGTATGCCACACAGGCCATTTCAAGAAATGAAAAACTCTCACACACTACCAACAGTTCATAAAGATTCTTGACCAGCCATTCAAGAATGCTTGCAGCCACCTTTGAAAAGAAATATAGGAAGACGGAGGGCAAAAGCATGACCTTACTGATTTGTTTCTAGTCTAATGTCATATTTCATTAGTTTCTGGTTATGCTCAATGGAATACCAAACCAGTATGTTTTATGAAGGCATATCAAGCTTCAGAATGAGCAATGAAATGCAAAAAAAGTGTGCTTTTTTCCCTTGTCTTTCTTTCTTGGGTTTCACAGGACACCTATTAGATAACTCCCAAATTAAAAGTAGAAAAAAAGGCTTAGCAATAGCATTTCATTAATTTTAGTTAATGGAAAGAAATTCAGGTACTTCCTGTCACCCTGAACTCCAGCTAAGACTGGCACACCTCTGCCACCTGCAAATGCCAGGACAATGGCATCCAATTGCACTAAGGTATGGTTGGCCAAATACAACAGAGATTATCATCAGATGAAGACACTTGACCTGTCTCCTAACCTGAAACAAACAACAGGAGGAAAATAATGATGATGAGAAAAGAGAGCCAGCGAGGAGAAAATAAAGTAAGACTAGGGTTTAGAAAAAGCATGCCATTTTGTCTTATTTCATAGAACATTCAATTTAAGACATCTTATGCTCCCCCTTAATCATTTTAACTCTTCCTAAAGAGCCTCCAATTTTGAGGACCTGGACTACGCTCAAAAGCAAGCGGTAAGCATAGGATGTTATGACTGTGTTGCCACCTGAGCTCAGCAATCAGGCACTGACACGTGTGAAAGGTGCATTTGTGCCCTGACTATGTGTGGATGCAGCCTTGGGGTTTACACGGTTCTGGATGGTTATTTTTACACTTTGTTAAAAAACCCCACTGCCTGCAGCACGTGGTCTGTCACACTGAGCATAGATGTCAGTCCAGACAGCTCTTGATTGCAATCCAGCTCAGGGAACTCCTCTTACTTTGTAGTTTATTTAAATATTTATAATTGCATTCCAGATGAGATTCTAGGATTGTATAACACATAAAGCATTTGTAAGTTGTTTAGCACACACTCCTACAACATGAATATAAACACACAGCTCAGTTTTTATGACATGTTTTAACTACTAATATTTTAACTACTAATATTGTTGCAAAAATATCAGCATCAAGTATCATCCTTTTGGATAGTTTTCTCCAAGTGACAATACACACCACAGCAACTTGGAGACATCCCAGCTCCTGAATGCTCATACTTACGCAGTATCTAAGTCAGAGAATGTGCTGTTTTCTGAAGTCTATGAATGAATGAAACTTTCTAAAGCATCAGAGACTATCAGATTGCTAAATGTTACTTATCAGTAACTTTGTCACTAAATGGTTTTCATCTGGAAAGAAAGTACTTTGTAAGGTGAAAAGGTTTCTTCCTAAATGTTTCCTATTTCTGGCCTCTTGCCTGGAAAACCTCCTATCGACATTTCACTGTTAACCAGGTGAACCCAGGACCTCATCATCATTATTCATGGTTTAACAGTAGAGCTATGAATAAAAGTTACAATACACCACAGAAACAATTCAGCACAAGTCACAAGTCAAAAGTCAATGTCAAAGCAAGAATCTGTGAGCTTGGAGCTCCATTAGCAGCATATTCATGTTTCCCTTTATGTGGACCAACTCTGTACATTGCTTTGACTTTATATGCTCCTTCTTTAACTCTCTTTAGACAAAAATCTGAAGACAATAGTCCACTTTGGTGGGAAAAGTCAAGTAAATATTTTTACAGATGAGAAATATGAGAGTCATTTTCCAGCAGTGTTTGCACAGCCACCCTGGAAACACCGGAGTCAATCAGTTGGGAAGCATAAAAACAGTACTTTGCAATTTAGGTGACCAACTAGAAAACACAGAACAATAATGTGACAATCTTGAGTGTAGTATTGCAATAAGTAATTCATGAGCAATCTCTAGGCTACCATAAACCACTCACTAAAATATTCTTTGTAATAAGCAAGTTCATAAAACCCAAACCTGTGCAGAGCAGTATCTTTCCCTGCCTGCTCAGGCCAGAAATCCTGGCCTCCATCGAGTATGCAAAGGATTTCCAGTAACTGCAACACAACCCTGATTTCATCTCATTTTCATGAGTAACTATTCTGTGAAGGGTCGAAGAACATTTACAACATCTGAAATAATTAACGATTGGCTATTTACACGTCTGTGCAGTACCAGATAATCATCTGTTTCTGTAAGGATGTGATCTTGCAGTATGTTTCCCAAGACCTCTTCCTGTCACGCTGAAAGCCTCCAGGGCTGACTCCCCACTCCCAAAATGGAACTGAGGCTTGAAAAGGGGAACAGTATCAAAAAGAAATAGCACCTACTTAGCCTGTCAAGATGAGGAAGATTTCCGCCTCGTATGACAGGCAGCATGTGGAAAGTACAGAACACACAATTCCTGCTGTTTCAAAAGGCCATGAAAATAACTCTCAGCACAGACAGAAAGGATGGAAGAAAAGAGTAGGGGAAATAATAATTTTGTTTGCTTTTCAATGTGTTTAAACTGCGGCATCCTAAATGCAAATGTTAGGAGGTCAAAAGTATATTTCTTCTTACCTTTACCACAGTTGTTTTAATTACATGTTTAAACACTTTCATGTTCAGTGTGCAGTAAATCTGGGGCAGACAACTGCTGCCATACACATTGGACAGGCTTAGATCATTTACAGTGCAGCAAAAATGACCCAGTATTTTGAACGTCTCTTTCAAGTTACAAGCCTACCTTGAAATACCACATTCAATGTGGTCCTTCTCAATCAATGGCATCCTTATAGAAGCCAAACAGCTATGGCACTCAGGGTATTCCACAAGATGCTGTTGAAAGCTGATGAATACATACATTTTACCTGGTCATTATTCCATCTCTATGTGGACATAATTAGATTTTTCAAGCTTTACAATAGGTGCCTTATATTCTACATAATTTGTTTCTGCTTCTTTCATAAATAGTTCTCTCAGAATAACCATTTAATGCTTGAGTCCTATCACATCCTTTCATTATGTTTAAAAAGAAATTTTTCACGATTCTTTCTTCTTGTCCACCTTTTCCTAAGCATTAACTTCCCCTGGTTTTGAAAAATCGTACTTTCCATCATCTCTCTTTCAAAAGAGAAATCTCTCTTTCAGAGAAAGTCTTCAAAAGCCTCAATGTCTGACAATATTTTAATGCTGCAGGTCAAGGAGCAAAATAAAAAAAAACCCTCTAACACTGTTTTCATTGTAGGAAACTTGGAGAGTCTATTTTTTTGCTGTAATGACTCTACTAGGAATTGCAGGGTTTTGACAACAGTTCCATACATTTCCTTGTGAGAATAAAGCTTGAGAGGGACTTTCCTGTGGGTTTCTTTCCCTGTCTCCTCACTTACAGGGTATCTTTCAAGCAGCACTGAAATAGTTTTTTCAAGGACAAAAATGAAATGGCTTTCTCTCACCATGAGGAAGGCCACAACTCAAGTGATTCTGTTTCTTTTTATATTAAATAAGCAAAACTGCAAATGATAGTATGCAGAGATGTAGCATGAACTCACCACAGACAGGCTGAATGATATGAAACCTGACATTCTGCCATCTGTTTGTGTCCAATAAATGTCTTCTCTAGAAGATTTCTTGTCCCCTCACGTCTTCTTCTTCCCAAAACCCACACAACTAAGCAGCCTCTGACCTGGGAAAGCTGCTGGGCCTGCGTGGTTGAGCTTGAAGCCATCTCATCTGTGTGATGCTGCTGCTGCAGCAACTGCAGCCCAGGCTGCTGCTTCCACTACAGCCAGCAGATCCAGCAGATCCCAGCTGGTGCAGCACCCACAGGCACTGCAAAGGGACACTGGGGTGACACCACACAGCGTCTCACTGGGGGTTCTACTGTGCTTAACATCTCAGCATCTGCACGCTACACATTGAAGAAAAAAAAGGAAATGGGGTTTCACACGTCCCAGCTTTCCAAGTGTGCAGCTCAATGTTCTAAGGTAGCAATAAGATTTCCGATTAGTTTATGAGTACCTCAGTTTTTCACCTTCTTCCTAACTGTGTCCCAGCCCCATAAAATATGGCCACTTTAAACCTTCTCACTTATTGCACCTTCCTGAAGCAGTGGATGAACTTGTTTGTATACTCTAAAAACAAAGAACATCCTGCTTAGTGCCATGTCAAGACATATGGCTGGTTTTGTTTTTCTTTGCATTGACAACTTAGAGCACTGTTTTCCAAAACCAAGCAGAAATAAAAGGCTTACAAGGAGGCAAATTGTCAAGCCGAAGCAGTAAAGGCTTTATGGATCCCTTAATGCTTAGCATAAAGCACTAAGGAACATTTGAAAGTTAGCTGTAATGTCTAAATTTTTTAAGTGCAGTCTCCTTGCAGAGAAAATGCATGTTGCTATTTCAGTCACTACATTTCTCATGCAACTGTTGGGCTGAACTACTTCCAAGCAAAAAATAGATCTTAGTCCATGTGCTCCAGAATATTCAAGTGCTTTAAAAAAATTAGCAAAAAGAAGTATGGCTGAGGGTAATTTGTGCCAAATGAACCGCCCAGTATTTCACATGAGCAGCGATGTAAATGCTGCCAGAACCTAAGTGGTTAAACTATTCCAGGACCAGGGGTAATTAATCAGGTTTTTTTCCCTAGTATTTGGGTACTTACTGTGACATTCTTCAGTGCAATACACAACAGCACTTACTGTGTGATCCATTTTCCCAACCAGCCACCAAACCACCATCAACCCAGTGTACAGAACACCAACAAACAATGTCTGCCACTGAGGAAAAGAGGCATGTCTGAAATGGTGGAGAAACAGGCATTCATCAGCAGAACTGGGCTGAAAGAGGTGGAGACTTTGGGAAGGGGGTCCGGCCCTTCAGTAATTAAGGTCTCCCCAACCTCTGAGAACTGGGATGGGATTGTGGTGCTCCTTAGTACAGTACACCAACACCTCTAACATTATCTGGAATCCAGGAGCCAGAAAGGAGACAACATAACTGCAAAGAATAGCATTAATGAGGACGAAAAAGCAGCAGAAGAAAAGAACTCAAATACAGACCAAACTTTTAATGACCTTTTCTTCAGCTGTTTGTATTTTGCCTACGAGCTCCAGATTCCTCTAACAGCATCCAGCCTTCACAGCATGTTTACTCTGTTTCCCAAACGATTACTGTGGCAAGATTTCTATGAACCCCCCTCCCGTTTTCCTGCCTGTCACTGAAAGATGTCACATTATTATTTTATAATACATCAGCCAGGTGCTGCTCCTGAAAAAAAATAAAATATTCTGCATATTACAAACTGCAATAGCTTATACACCTACCAGGTTATTCACTTGCTTTTAATAGTATGAGACACTGAAAAGAGGAGAAAATGGAAGTGTTGCCCAGTAAGTGCTGTGTAACGACTCCAGCCTCTGTATGCAATTTCATTTCATGCAGCCACCTCTCTCAGGAAATAACACTTCTCCAGCTGAGTGTAGGAGCCACTTTCATGTCCATTCCCTTTACTAAAGTCACTAAATGAAAATCAGAGCAATGTACTTCTTAATGACTTTGGCATAACTAAAAGAAAACTTCACTCTATAAAGGGAAGCCTGTTTTTTCTCCTTATTTGGCAGTAAAACATGTACTGATTGTGAACATGGCTTGAATACAAAGTACATTGTAATTGAGTTGTGTAAGTATTTCGGTTTTAAGATGCACTTCTAATCTGTCCCTCTTCGTTGTATGATCCAAAGACTGATGACTTAAAATTCAGAGTTCCCAGTTGTTTAAAAAGCAGACTTAAGACAACTGAAAAGCTTATTGCTTCATTCACCAATTAAAATTAAAAGCAAGGGTTACAGATTGTTTTCAATGATACTTAGGTGATGAGCTCCTGTATTATTAGTTCACACATTTTGAGAAAAACACCTTGAACAAGCCAAATCGTTATTGTACATAGGGGAGCAGTCAATATATTCCTGCACCTCTCCCTCATCATGGCTTCAATTAGCTGGTTAAAATAAAAAATTCTGTTCCAGTCTTTTTTGAGAAAGGGTATCCCAAGGGAGTTTTTTCCTATTGCCCAATAATATGAAGACTGGCCTGTGTTCTAAATCCTTTCCTAAAGCTGGCCCTTTTATGAAAAATATTTTTTTGCCAAACCTTGAGGCTGTTGCTTCTCTTGTAGCCCTTACTAAGCTCTTGGCCCTACCATGCCTCTCACAGGGTATTTCTTTTCCCCTGGGCTGTGACATGACAAAGCAAAGAGTAAAATTTAAAAAGCAACTGGAAAAATTAGTAGAACAAAAAAAAAACCAAAAACAACCCATTAATTCAATGAGCAAGTCAACAAGTTTGGCTGTGGAAATTCCCCAGACAAAGGTCACAAGAAGCTGGGAGAGTTCTGTGAGGCAGCACCACTACCCACCCCTCCTGCTCTGCCAGGGACATTGGCTGTAGGCAGCTGGACATGGGGTGACAGCCTGGATGGGCCTTTGCTCTCATCTCACCTGCCTGTGTTTGTACAAGGCATTTCAGCCCAGAGGACTTCACCATTCCAACTACAGGGATAACCAGAATGACCACAGCTTACACACCCTGGGCATACAAACATAGCCAATTGGAAGTTGAGTGTAAAGCAGATAGAGTAGAGGGTATACTTACCAGTTTAGACAAGACTAAGCTACTGAAACACTAAAAATGAAATACCAGGCTAGAGATCTTCAGTTCAGATATAATTTCTCTCTCAACAGGTAGATGCAGAGCTGGAAATTCTCCCGCAATACAAACAGGGGGCAACTGCTTTTTGATCAGCTTTTGGAAACCATGGAATCGATTTTTTCCAAACACCAGCATTACTCGGAAGGTTCGCAGCTGCCGGCTTGAGTGTGTCTCTACAGCTGTCTGGGCTTTGCAGGAGGAGAGGAGCCACTCTATCTCTGTGATAGAAACGCTGGGGAGATGCCAAGGGGTGATGTGAAAGGATCTATTCATCCAGTGGTCAGCAGTGGGAGTGCTCTGGGGACTCAGGGACTAGGCAACCATAGCAGACGGCAAATCTGCAGTTGCATCCCAAGTCATGCTCCCTGATACACAGGGAATTTATAGCAGAAATACAGAAGAAAAAGTAAAACATGGTGACTTGTAATAGGTTTAAAGGTATTTAGCTGTCTATACAATGACAATCATTGAACTGCTAAATTGGTTGTTATTCCTGTGAGGGGAGGACAAGTGGCACATTAGCTCATTTCATTATTAAATTAATATCAGATTTGTGTGTTTAATTGATCTAAATTGTTCTGCTCCAGCTGAAGTTGGCTTATTGGAATGAGTTTGATGCTGGCATGTCATAATTCATTAGCCATTTGCCTTAGCCAGTCCAGGGAATTTGAGAAGACTCAGGTGCACCAGAGGAGCAAGGAAGCATAAGAGACTGACTGCTTTTCCCTGGCTCTTCCTCTCCCCTTTTCTATGCTAACTCTGCTGTCGATCACTACTGCCAGCTCGAGCTGAGTCTGCCAATCACTCTGACACTCTGCATTTCCCAAACGAGGGAGTCTCCAGTGAAAACCATTGACTCGGATTTAAATATTATTCCTCACAGTATTATTTTTTACTACCTGCTATAGGATTTCTGACTGCACAAGATGAATGCTCATGAGGACTTAATTTAAACAGGAACATGACAGAACAGATAAATTTAGTGACAAGAACAAGAACAGCCAAGGATTGAGAGAGACCTGTGCATTACTCTGGCCACCCACTGTGCTGAACATGGACTCGGCGTGTCACATTCTCTATGTACTCTAACCAAACCCAGCCTTACAGCACACTTGACATTTTACAGAATAAAGGGGTGACCCGGTGACCCAAACAGAATAAACCAATATTTTTAGATGCAAAGCCACTGGGACTCAGCATACAGAATTGCTGGAATTGTTGCAAGACTGCTATTACAGTAGAAAACTAGCAATAGAGAGGAAAAGCAAAACTACCAATAAATAGGAAAACAGGACCACTGTAATCAGATGGAAAAGTTCTTTCCCCTGCAAAGTTGTTTAAATCTTTGGAACACAGCGTGTGGTCAGTGCTGTTCCCTCAAACCACAGTGTCAAGTGGGAAAAAAACCACCACGTTCTCTTCTCTCGGAGACTTGTGCTGGGTGGATGAAGATGGACTTTGATTCAAGGACCTCAAAACTTTATTAGACTGTGATAAGCTCCTCACTCTTACTAGTATGTGCAGGCTGCTACAGGCTCCCACAGCTGGGGCTCTGCTTGCACAAGGCTTTGCTCCAGACCCCAGCTAGCACAGGTCTTGGTCACCAGTGTGGCTGGGACCAACTGGGCAGTGCTGCTGTGCAGGGCAATGACCATTTGCTCATGAAACATCAGTGGCACGCCCCAAGGAGGAAACAAACGTCACTCTGATGAATGTTTCTCTCCCTGCTAAAGTATCTTTGCAAACTGACTCTGGGAAGGAGTCATTCTGGACCAACAAACAACTGCCCTCAGAAGAGGGTTTCCTCTTCATTCGCTTCTCTTTCCTGGACTAGGGACTCCTTCACTCAGATAACAAGGGAAAACCATCACTATGTAAAACTTCTCAGTGCCATGGCTAAAATTAGGTGAGGAAAGGGCCAGCTTACCTTGCATTGTCCCTCCCATGGGATTTCAAGAAGTTCATGTCACGGTATCTGGACAGGAATGCTACAAGCTGATCATTTGTCCTGCAAGAGAAAGAACAAAGGATGCAAAAATTGCACTGTGAAAACCACTGTGTCCAGAGCAATTTATAAACTTATTGTTCTCACTTGGGGACCATCCACAGACTCTGAAGGATGTGATTCCTGAAAAAACTTCAGTCCTGCTAAACTTCACTGCCTCCCCCTACTCAGGAAAGTGTACTTGGAAGGAACTTTATTAAATCTTAATGAATTTCTTACCAATTCCTGGCAGATACTTAAAGCACTGTAACAGAGCACGTATTAAGTAAAACTGCTCAACACTTTTTAAGTATGAAAGTCCAGCTGTGAGATGACTGCATTGATAATCTCATTTTACACACTTTGCTAGATATTTCCTAGGGAATTTGGTTAATTCTCTACTGGCATTTCATTTGTTTTCATCCTTGTAATAGAGAAGAGGCCAAGGTTGGAATGCATAAAGCAAGAGGATGCCAATATAATTAATAGGAACAAAGGAGTTTAGAAGGTTAATTCCAATTAGTATGACAGGCAATCTGACACCAGTATTTTCAAAATTTCAGCTGACATGTCCAAGAATGTATTTACGCTTGACAGCTTTTGTGGTCTGTTATTTCTTTAACAATGGAGCAAAAATGTTCTCTATTTATCTAAGTCAGCATATTTAGGAAAACTGAATAAATCACATTAAAATGATCTTAATCTCCTGAGTTGCATTCAAAACCCCAATCTTATAGATACAACTCCATTTAAGCAATGGTCTGTAATAAAGCTGATGGTAGAAAAACTCAAGATAAAACAGCTGTTAATAGTACTGTATCTTTAAAATGTTTCACTGTTATAAGGCACAGAAAACCAAGTTAAACCAGAATCCTGTACAAAACGCATTTAACTTCTTGGGTCAGGCTGCAACAACTAAGAAATTTTACCAGACAAGTAAACTATTTTCATAATCTCATTGATTTTAGCTGGACCAAATGAATTATCTATCAACCAGCCTGACAGACCAGGCTGTAGGAGCTTGAGACCCTCCTCCTATGCTCACTCATGTGAGCTGTAATACCTCCCAGGGTCAGACTCTGCATCTCAATTTGGCAACCTCAGAAAACTGCTTTCTGTAGAGTAAGCTGTGCAGATTTTCACATTTGCTGCTCCAGTGACTCTCCATCTTACTGGGATGAATAGGCATTTAGTGAATTTACTTAGCAATGCTTCCACATGAAATGGTTTCAATGGCTGACATCTTCGGGTGAGTTTCTAGGCAAAAGCTGGCACGCAAAGATGATCTTTGGAAATATAACCAACTTTGGAAGTGCTTGAGCTTTAATTTCCTTACAGGATAAAAATCAAATCAATCAAAGTAACAACTCACACCACTCCATAAAACACTATCATTTCTAGACTGCTCACCAACCTGTATTTTGCTGTTCAGCAGTGCTCTACCAAATGTATTAGGACTTGGGGCTGCCATACAAACTTCTCAACGTGTCTCAGTTTTTAGATAATTCTTATAAATGCCCAAATGACGTTTAGCTCTCAAAGTAATCAATAATTGACATTTCTCCTCTTCTTGAAAGCACTGGTGGTATCTTGGTCCTACTTTGAATATTAATTTTTTTTTTTTAAAGAACTTGTACAGAGTTTTACTCCTTGTCAATGAATATGCTTCTTTTCATGTGTTAACAACATGGAACTAAAACATCATATTTCCATTTGGTAAAACTTTATAGTTATTTGACATTTAGATTTATGCAGTGAACCAATTCTGTGCTCAGCATGACAGCACACTGAATTTCTATTAAACTTTCATTCAAACTTCTTCTTCTGCCCCCAGTATCACGAGGATGCTGCACATTAAGTACCTCTGAATTACTCCACTGCAAGACATTAAAAAGAAAATCAGAGATATTGAACATGCCATAGACGTTAATGCATTTATTAAAGTCCCCTTCAACTTTGAGAAAATTTTGCCTTCAGAGGTAGATGTCCTAAATGCTTCTGGCACAGATTGCTGCCACACTTCTTCATATACAGCAGCAGGAGAGTCCCTCTGCCATGGCAGTGCCTCTGGCACTCCTGAGAAAGACTAGAGACATGGGCCTATTTTTTCTCTAAGTAAGGCAATTGAAAGCTGAGATTTTCAGCTGAAGACATCACTGGGAGCAGCACCAACTCCACACTGCCAAATTAAATTCTGCTATAGCTCCACAAATTTCAAGGATAATTCACTGAGCATAAATTTGGCATAAAATCTTTTACTAACTATCACAGTATAACAGAAAGTAACAAGTGCAACATAGCCTTCCTAAGAAGGGAATAAGAAAGTCATGGGGATAGGGAGAGTAGTTCATGTTTCTGATTAAAATACACTAATATACATATTACATTTCTAGCAGTTTCCCCAGTGTGTAACACAGCTCAGATAGAGACTGAGGAAAAAGCCTTTCCACAGGTGGTGCCGGAGGCTGGGACTGAGGGAAGCATCCCCACACCTCCCACTTTTATTTCCTTTTGTTATTAAACTCACCTGGAGGGCAAGGCACCAGGGAGGGTTAGTCAGCTGATTACCTGTATCATTAGCAGGGAGGGAGGATGGTGTGAATGTAGAGAGGCTGTGAGAAAATGTGCAGTTTTCACGTCTGCATCACACAAAGAGAAATGGGAAACAAATCCTCCAGTGAACTCCAAGTGTGGAGAAAGCTTGCACGTGTGGGAGGGCTTCCATGAGAAGATGACAAGTGAAGAAGACTGAGGGGGAAACAAAGTGTGTTTGACTTCATTGATGTAGATCTGGTGTTAATCAAGGGCAGGTCTGCCAGCTGGGAGAGGGGGTGCCCATCTTGCCCAGATCTTTGCTGAGGTCACCTCAGTAAGATCCTGCAGCTCCTCTCCTGCAGTAAGGATGGATGGAGGTAGCAGGGGAAGTGCACTGTACCTGCCTGATGAGATGCCACTCAGCAAAACTCAGCCAAGCCTGCCTCGGGGCTGGGCTCAGAAAGTGGGAGCTGGGCAGAAAATGGGCATTCCAGGCTCCAAAAGCAGCTCCAAGGCTGCCAGTGACTCAACCCACTGCACTGCTCAACCTGGGGATGTGGCTCAGCTCAGGGCTATGGAGGTCTAAGGAAGAGAAAAAGGTGAATCCTATATCCAAAAGGGAATTCAGAAGATATTGCCAAAGCAAAGCAGGGTCCACAACCAGTGTTTTCTCAGGAGCAGCCCCTTGCCTGAGACTGAGGTGTCCCAGGGCGTGAGCAGGCTGACCAAGCACTCAGTAAGCACATACACATGCTGAGCATTGCAGCAATCTCAGAATATGGTGTATACACTGGGGACTGAAATGAATAACTGGAAAGAGAAACACTGACTTGGTGTTTGCATTGTCTGAACATGCTGGCAGGTCTGCCCAGAAAGCAGTACGAGCGTGTCCCTGCGCACAACCACGGCCGGACACTGCGGAGAACAAAAGGCACTGCTGGCCTTGCTGGTTTTAAGCAAACCCTCCAAGTCCTGGTGATTAATGCAAGCAAAGAGCAGAGATGCCCCCAGTTTACAGCTGTGAAAATAGATTAGGAAAGTCTTTGGAGAATATGAGAAAAGCAAAACAAGTGATTGTTACTTCTGGAAGACAGTGATGGCTAATAAAATTGTTCTTGATTCAGCAAGGTACTTAAACGCATGGGCAACTTGACGGATGTAAGGAACAGCAGTCACTTCAATGGGGCTATTCATATGTCAGAACTTATACAATTGAGTAACAATTTGGCTAAGTTAGATCTAAAGTTCAGACACTTTTGGCAGCACACAGGTATGGAAAGAAGATAGTTTGATTCTGTGTACGAATCAGATGAAGGAAAGAGCAACTGCTCTGCTGGATTCTGGAATGGGATTCTGCTGGTTTGGTACTGCATGGGCTCCTCCCTGTGTAGCAAGAACCAGGGCCTCTCCAGCAGGTCTCACCAGACATCTGTATTCACACCTCCATTCTGCGCCCTATTGCTTTTGGCGCAATCCAAACAGCCAAAATATAGTGCAGAACAACATACCCACTTGTGTGGAGACAGCACACTGAAAATGGGTACAATTATTAATCATGAGTAATTCAGCATTATTTAATGGCAAGCCTGTGAGCCACTGCACAAGGCACTATAGCTGCAACAAAGAGGGATGTGAGTGCAGGGGCGGGGGGGGGTGGTAGCCCTGGCTGTGGTGAACAGTGGTGTCAGCAAACATAGCAGTACTTCTGTCATGGTGTGGGGTGCTGGAGAGGTAGGTGAGGATCACAAAAGTAGCTGAACAGGCAAAAAAAACCACACAGGGGAAAGCATTTGGGAGAAAAGGGCAAGGAGGCTAATGTGGTTTGAAGCAGCAATGAAGGGCCTCTGCAGCAAAGATGATGAAGGCAAACGAACAGTCAGAAGAGATAAGTCAAAATTGTCACAAGTTCTCTCAGTGCCCAAAGCTTTGGTATTTCCACCCGTACCCGCCTGACTCATCTCCACAGCTTCCTTTCCCAGATCCAGCCCTGCAGAGCCCAGACATAGAGCAACCCTGGCAGCTCTTTGCCAAGAAACTATTTCTAGATGGTCCCTAGAGAAGAAAACTGGAATTATGGGGCAAACTGACCTATTCAGAGTTAAGCGTGGTATTACTTCATGGTTAAACACAAGAGCCTGGAAGTGAAAGAGCTGAGTGTCTTGAATTTTGCTATCTTCTATTCAATAAATTCTTATAATTATGTTTAAGCTCATTGACTTCAATAAATTGTTAATTTAATATTCATTAACACAGCATTGTAAAGCATTAGGAGATGCCATCGCTGCCCAGCCACCTGTGGCAAGAGAGTTCCTTTCCTGGCTGTTCCTAGCCCAGGGCTATCCTGCCTTGCTGCCCGATCCCTCCTGCACAGGGAGGGCGTGTGCTCAGACTGGCTCACCAGGCTCTGCAGCTGCCAGCAGTCCTGCATCACCACCAGAGGAGCTGGGGAGGAAGGAGAGCAATCCAGGAGACAGGGAAGAATTATTGCTAATTCCCACATACACCTGTAGAGCATCCAGTGCACTCTGAAAGCTTCTCTCCCACATCTGCTGGGGATGTGGCAGCACACGGCAGGGAAGCTGGGTGGGATCTTCCTACTCCAGCAGGGGACCCTGCCCTGCCCTGGCCCTCTCACTGTCACCAGCTGGCACACATGTGGGTGTGTGTGCACAGCACACACAGGTAACCTAGCAAAAGGATACAACAGCTGAATGATTGAACAGAAAAAAGCAAAGAGCTACAAGACCTCTTCCTGAAGGGAACACTTACAGCAAGGTGATCAACCACGCAAATGCAGCACAACAATACAGGAGAAAACCTCTCATTGCAGGGTTCAGCTTTCAGACCCTGGATATGCAGCCTGACCCTCTTACTGATGCTGCCAACTCCTCCTCCCTCCCCGAAGGTAATTTAGTGCGAGGGGAGGCTCAGAGAAACCTTTTCCCTGGCTCTAGTAAGAAAAAAATCCAACTCTGCCATCTAAAAATGCAAAGAAAAGGAAAGGTTATATTTAGCCTTTGCTATCCATCACAGAACAAATATTAGCATGGCAGGCATTTCTCAGTGAAGCCGATCCCTATAACAACAGTCATTTGTAAAATGTACCATAAAAATGAGAACAACAGATAGGATTTCAGAGGCCAACTGCACGTGGAAGGCTCTAGGTGATTGTTAATACCTCAGCTTTTACAACAGTGTTGTCTTAAATGGTTTGTTTTGTCTTTCAAGTCAGGTTTAACCGAGCAACAAGATAATGGAAGAAAACTATTGCCTTAGCTGCTCAGCTCGCTGGAGTACTTGAGAGATTAGAGTTCTGCTCCAGCACCAGCGCTGCCATCTGGGCTGGGAAGTTGCACCTGTGTATTTCGAAGCATCAGCTTTCTGCATTTGGATGCTCCAGGCACTGATCAGTCATCACACAGGATGCAGCCACTCTCAGTGCAGCTCTGCCAGTGTTGTATGATTCTCAAGACATTTTATTAGCAATACAATCATCTTTGCTGTACTTTCAATTACTGCTTCCCATTCAACCATTGTCTATTTCCTATGGAAAAGAAAATAACTAACATAGTCAAAAAAGAGTGAAAGTCCTTTTATAAATGTCACATTGCTGAATAAATCTCTTTCTAGTGAGAATACATAAATGCCTGGGTACAAAGGAAATGTACTGAGAGAAAAAGAATATACACCATCGTCTGCTTCCTGAGCCACTCCACAACCTATTTTCTATAAATTCAAGGCTTCAGATGGCATTTATATAATAAATAAATAAGCCCACTGCTGTGAAGCAGCAGCACATGCTTAAATGAAAATCCTAAAGAGACCATATAAGAGAATTCCACTAAGGATTAATGAACAAATGTGATTAAAACTATCTACAGCTCTGGACTGCTGCCAAAATGCTGCCAGCAGTATTTGATATGTAAATGCTTAAAACATTTGCTGTGTGTACTGCCGCTGATGCAAAGCCTCTATAGAGAGTTTCTCCATCTAATTAGAGATATTGGTTTAGCAAACTTTGGAGTCTATAAAAACCCTCAATGTCTCATTATTCTTTTAAAATAGAATATTCATTTGTTTGGAATGTTTTCAGCTATATCCCATGAAACCCTGAAAAGCCCTTGGCTAATGAAAACTCCAGCCCTATATCTGCTAATAAACCCTACAGCTTTTATGCTAATAAAATACTCTCCACATGCATTCATTAAAACTTTGTAACTTGTTGCTCTCTTTAAATATTCGATAGGCAAAAAGTAAACAACTCAATTTCCAGTTATTTTATAGTGCAATTCAAACACAAGCATTTAAAATATCCAGGATCTTATCAAACACACCATACACTAGTGCAATCAGTGTGTCTCTGATCTGGTGAGGCATTTAACAGCATGTGCTTAATTGCAGCACACTTGGAGCCCTCCTGCAATGATGCAACTTTCACACTATTCTCATAAGTTGCTTTCCAGGTAAGGACCATCGTGCCCATGTGCTGGGAAGCAGCATGTGCAATGATTACACACCAGATTAAGAGCTGAGAGCTGTCTTTTAACTAATCTCAGATCTCTTAGGCACACAAATAAATTTATTAAAATGACTTTAAAATCCAGTTCTAACTCAGATTGTCCATCTCTACCACAGATACATCACACAACTCACTAATGGTTTAAGATTTAACTCACCAGAGTTTACAAAACATTTTTTAAAAATGCCCTCAGTCCCAGGAATACCTTTGAACTGATCTTAGGAATCCATCTGTCTATGACAATGACATTTTCTCAGCATTCCTGATGGTGAAGTAAAAAGTAAAGAAATAAGCAAAGCACTACCTTGTAATTCCTTGTCATATGCAGCTCTTCTTTCCCACTGACTTTAAAACAACTACAAGCTGCAAGTTACAAAGCAAGTTACTGTATTTTACAATAAAACTATGAAATATATTTGTTTTTTTGCATAAATTTAATTGTACACAATTGCTAGCATGCTTATCAACAACAAATGCACTGAAGCACACTTGAATAACAAAAGCTTCTGAAGCACCTTCCCAATGTCACCTGCACAGGACCTGACACACATGAAAATAATCAAAGAAAATCAGGTACAAGCAGTATGACTTATTCCCTAAATAACCTGGTATTGATGCATTCAGCTAGAGGTATTTTGGCACAAAGGAAGGAAATGTTTCACCCTGATTTGTTAAACAATTTTCTATTTATTTTTCTATTTCAGTATTTGAATCATCAGCACATCACCACCATTATTTTTTTCATTTTGCTAGTCCTGAACTTGAGTGCCTGACAGACAGCCTTTGCTAGAAAGGCCTATAATTGCCTATTTCCAACAAATATTTTAAAGTAAAGGCAGAGACATGTGTCTAACTTAGATAAGGGCTAGAAAACTTGGTAAAGGTATATATTGTAGTAAAGCAAAATTCCTTTCCCACCACATTCACAAGAGATGTCAGTTTAGTTGAACTGCATGTACAAAAGAATGCCCATTTTTATCAGTGCTGGCAAAAAATGTTTATCAAGCCTTGCTGGCATTCCCATTACTCTTATTTGGAAATTAAAATAATGCAGGTTAGAGAAGAGAAAATACAGCAATGTGGGGTTTAGACTCTTCAAATTACAGCCTGATCTAAAATGCTGAGCATATTTTGATAAGTAATCTAAAGATTCATAGACTCATATGCTTATTCAGCATTATTTCAGCTCCAAACATGGAATCATAGAATTGTTTAAACTGAGAAAGACCTTTAAAATCATGGAATGCAGCACTGCCAAGCCCACCTCTAAACCATGTCCCCCAAGTGCCACTCTCCTAAACTAGAGGTGCCAATCTTGAGAAAGCAGATTTCCTTTTGGCACTGGTGCATGGCATGTTCACAAGTTTCTGTTCATGGGTTTGTGAAAGCTATTTGAGAGAGAGCTGCCACGTTTGCCTGTTTCCCACTTCAGTCTGTCTGCCTGGAGTACAGGCAATTTGTGCAGTCATATTAGAGTCTGTTTATCTAGGCTCTGGCACATTTATAGCTTGTTTCCAGCCTTTTCTGGCTTCTGATCCCACCAACACAAATATGCAAATTGAAAAAAAAAAAAAGCCTAGCATACAATCTTCTCTTTTCATTTTTGTTCTCTGCTAGGGTCAATGGTTAAATATCATCACCCCTGCTGTGCTTAACAGGCATGTAAGGGATAACCCATACATGTGTTTTGGGTCTCTTTTGCCTTTGCAGACAGGATGCAACATCCTTTCAGCAGCAGAGTGGAAGGTGTCTGACTCTGGCCCATGGGGGGGCACAGCTGCCACTCCAGAGCCCAGCCAGGATCCTTGGCTGCAGCGCTCCAGCTCAGCTCAGCTCTGCTCCCTCCTGAGCAGCATAATCAATTACTTGTCCTTGTCCATATTTACTCTCCATGACACATGGCAGGCTTTCAGAAGACAAGCCAACAACAGTCTGGCTCAAGTCGAATTCTTCCCAAATTAAGGATACCAAGGGAGGAGAGGCATCAGTGCAGGGAGAGTTAGGTGAGCTTGACAATAGTGGGAAGAACTTCATGGGAAACTTGTCACATGCAGGCAGATGGGTTCACATGAAGCAGGATGTCACTTTAGCTGACCTTCCACTAATAGGTGCCATTAACACTTTAGTCAGCAACTTTCCAAGGTAGCTGTGGTTAGTACAAATGGAAAGAACTGTGATTTTCATGACAAAAATGCACCGGGGTTAGGTGGATGACATCAATAAGTCCAAGTTTGAACGTTTTTAACCTTCTTCTATTAAGAGTGTAAGGATTGATTGAATGCAGAGTGTGAAGCTAATGAACACACGCTATCTGCTGACAATTTGGCACAGAAAGGCTGTTTTAATATTACGCTGTCAAAGGTCTATCATATTTTTCATTTCCATCAATAGGGAAGTTGAGTGTTGACGTAAATGATCACTTTGATAGACAGTGAGCAGGAAGCAGCAGTGTACCTGAAGAGGTCAGCTACACAGCTTTAAGCCACATTGATATTTACATTGAGACGCATGTTTAAAGAGGATTCATGCTCAGAATGCCTAAATTTAATGAGGTTATTTACTTAGTTTAAACTCTACAATGAAAAAAACCCAATGTCTTTGCTGTTTTCAGCCTCTTTCTATTTAAAAACTTTTATGACAATAAGGATTTTCTCCCACTAGAAAAAAAACCTTAGGAAGTGACAGAAAAATTGGTAAATGCACTTTCTGCCCATTCTTCTATGAAATGCATGTTTGAAGGAAGCAGTACACAAACTAACCACATTTTGTTCCTTAGAATACTAATATCTCTAATGATTCAACAGTGAGACAAGTTCCCTCTTGCAAGTCTTTTAATTAATGAAAAACTTCTTTTTCCTATCTTCTTTTCCACTGATAAAGCCCTACACAAGGGACACCATTTCATATCTGTAATGCTCCAAAATCAGTTAATGCACTCAGTTTATGCTGGTGTAAGCCAGACCATAAACCCAGTTCTGTATTCCTGGAATAGGCTATGGGAAATCGTAGCAAAGGTTTTGTGGTGTTTCCCGGTTTAGAGGCTGTGAAAATGTGTTGTTAGTCTGTGTGACAGCATGGGAATAGATGAAAATCAGCACTGTCTTCCTATCACTCAGAGAACTGCTCTGTTTTTCCTTGCTTACATGTCTCATGGTAGGGGTAATTCTCCATAGGAAAAATTCCTGAGCAACCATTTCTTTCCGAAAGGCCAACTCATTGTGTCAAGAGTGGCAGCAAATGTAATTGCTGCCAGTTACTACATGACTTCTAAGAGCTGCTGAAATGTATTTGCCAAGATAATTTCAGAGCTGCCTTTACTTGTTATTACAATAACAAGCCATTCCATTACCAATCACTGTCCCCGTGCAGAGATCAATATAGAAAACTACCACATTTAACAAACTAGCACATGAACCCTTGATGGACCAAACACAAGCCATCCTCCTGGGAATGCCAGAGTATCATTTGTAAGGATGCAGCACTACAAAGAGTTAAGACACAACTATCCTCTCTCACCAAAACATCTGAGTCCACTTAATATCTGCTGAAAAGTATCTTGAAAAAATATAAATAAAAGAGTACTGAAATACTTGACTAACCAGCTGCTAATACCCAAGGATATTTAATTATTAAAACTAAACATGATATAATTTTAGCTTTATCAAAGCACTGGGATTTTATTTAGTATATAATGATGCTCCCTGCTTTGCATTTTCCCAGTGTTTGTCTGCTGATGCATATTCATGTAGAACCTCATCTGCCTACACCATACATCCCATTTTGATGAAAACAATAATCACTGATTAAATAAGCAAGTGGAGTGAACTGCAGAAATTATCAAGTTCATTACTCAAATTAGTGAGACTTTGTTTAAAAGAAAAAAAAAACCCTAGATATTGGGCTGAATGGGATCTTTTTGTTTGTTTATACCGTGTATATTTTACATGGCACAGTTTATATTCAGCAAATTTTTTCACCATCTCTAAAATTAAATTACCAAGAGTTTTGTGTAAAAGAGAAGAAATTAAAATGAAACAGGAACATAGATTTAAAGCAACCGTTCATCTAATTTGTACATTCCTGCATCCATCTGAAATTTTATTTGTACAAGTCAATAAGAAAAATGATTTGCTCATTAGGTTGAGCAGTTTTAATAAAAAATATTCACTTTCTTCCAAGAAAGTGGGAAGAAAGAAACCTTGAGAATGTTTTATGTGAAATAAACTCAATCACAAGCAGTATTAATACTGTTGCCTTCTCCACCCTGCTCATCATTGCAGAGCTTTGCCTGTAGCTTGTGGAGTCTTGTCAGTCTGGGGTGACACGTGTAGAGGTGTCAGCCTGGGCCAGGCTGCGTGCCAGGGAGGGATCCACCCAGCAGATCCAACTCGGATTTAAAGCCCATCCTTGTGGACTATGTGTTCCTCAATCAGCTGGAACAGTCTTGCAACTTCACACTCCTGAAAGATCTTTGCTTTTCTGGATACAGTTGTTAAGATGACACTTTTCCAGCTTGCATGTTAACTTTTGGTCATTTCTCAGCTTCCGAAATGTAACTTGCTCCCTCTGACTGTGCTCACCACAGGCCATGATTCACCACCCTCGTTGCCCCACCCTCACACATCTGTCATACCAGGAAATGAAAGCCATTCAATCCTATCTTCCCCATCACACTTTCAAAATTGGTGCAATCCTGAGAGACACCAAAGATGGGTCACTGCAGGACTCACTGAAAATGTCCCTCCCCGCACACTCCGCTCGCCACTGAAGCCCCTCCACCACAACTCCTCTTTGCAGGGCCACCTCCCAGTGGCTCTGAGCAGGGGAAGGCATGGCAGGCATTCCCAAATATGAGGGTCCAGCAAAGCTCACCAGAGACATTCCCTGCTGCCACACAACACAGAGGCCACCCAAGACTTCATGTCAACAATGAAATCGAAATCACTCATGCTAAGCTTGCAAGCAGCAGGGAATGGAGACCACCATCCCATGGCCGGAAAAGGGAGCAGGAAAGCCCTTTCTCATATACTAGTACTGGGTCTTGCCATCTCCCTGTTTGATTTGCAGCATAAACCTACACAAAACCTAGCTAACTTAGTCTGACATTGCCCTGACACCAGACAGTCCTCCTGATGCAGTGGGAAAGATGGACCTGGATAAAATCCCTTTATTTTTTACCCATCTCACAGTTTCTAAGGAAAAGGCAAGAGGGAATATACACTCATGCAAGCAGCTTCAACCCCCTAACGAGAGGTATCCCCAGAGAAGAGTGGTGGGACTCCATTGGCAGAAGGGCCATGTGGTGCTCTCTGTGCAGCCAAGAGCTCTTCATCTCCCTGATCAGACTCCTCTGTTGAGGCCCTTTCACAAACTCATTTAAAAGTAAAGTGAATTACTGTAAACCAGGCCCTTCCCAAAGTTCCTCCTGGGCCTGCCACTCCCTTTGATCCCTGAGCTGCTGAATCAACCTGTCGGAGTGCATCAATCCAAAGGACCAGAAGGCAAAACAGGGAAAACGGGGTCAGGCTAATGGGATTTAACATTAATTCTGCACCAAGCCTGAAAAGATGGAAGAACAAGGCCTGGGGGGTGAAAGGGATAATGAACTGAGAGTTGATGGAAGGAAACTTAATTGGTTTTAACAACAGAAGGTCACATTTTGTTACCTTTATTTGGGTTGAACAATAATCATATTTTGACAATTTGTGCCAGCTGATGACCTGCCCTACTCTTTGTTGGGACTGCTTTGGAGTAAGTGAAGAATGCAGAGCTGGGATATGGGGCACAAACATGTGGCAGAGAGGATGCCTGAGTGAGAAAAGTGCAAGGGGAACATATAGATCCATTAACTGACATAACTGGGGCTGATGAGAAAACAACTGGGAGGGTGGGAGGTTGATGCTCCTGCCCACTGCTGTGCTTACCAGAGCTGCAACCAGTACAGTCTTATTTAATCCTGAGATTAGAAGAGAACTAGTGTTTCACTTCAATTCAAGAAAAGACTATAAAAAAGGCACGTGAATTTAAGTTAGGCAGTGTGTCACCAGTGATCTCCTGACACTGCCGAGCCCTGCTGTACAGCAATGACCTGGAGAGACATCCTGGCTGCCTCTCCCCTCCTGGGCTGCAATGGTGAACCAACCTGGAGATCCTCCATGCACTTTGTGATGATACCCAGCACTGGTATCTCTGGACACACCACATGTACCAGTTTACCGTCCAGAAGAAAGATCAGAGTGTTCCAGCCTTCAGCTACAGTTCTGCAGCTGCCACCTGCAACATGACTTGAGTCCTGTGGGAACAGTTTCAGTGCCTACACAATACCATGTATATAAACTTTTAGCAATGACACTAACCCTCACAGAGCAAGCATAGCCACAGTCCCAGCAAGCTCCTGCCATGGAAATCACCTGGAAGCTACCTTGCACTTGACTGGCATGGTGCATCCCAACTTCAGAATACAAAGATTTGAGTCAGTGCTAAAACATCCTCCAAGGGTGCCCCAATTATTTAAAGCCATAATGTGACACAAATAAACTATTTGGATTTACAGACCTTTTAGTTTTCAGCTGCCCCAAGAAGGCATTGTTGCAAGACTACTTGCCAGAAATTAGTTTGGGGCAGCAAAATTTTAAATCAAGATCAACTCTGTATTTGGAAAAGACTTGGCCCCAAACCAGTTCCTAATGTGGCAAAGAGTGCAATTATCCTGATGAAAGCTTAGGGATGCTTGTGCCTACAGCTGGTTCATCAAGTAATGCTGAATGATGGATATAATTAAACAGCGTGTGGCAGAGTGGCATGTGTGCTACAATGAACCATTTAGGGCCTCATCCCCCCGATCAGCCTCGAACTACAGATGGATCGTCACAAACACACTCAATGGCATTCAGCACCACTATTTATATGGAGAGACTCAGAAGTATCACATCAATGCACTCTGACTAGTAGTGCTGTACAACTGTAAAAGTCAACTGGTCCCTAATTCTACCTCAGACTGCACAGCAAAATGTAGGTCTGGAATTTCAGGTCAAAGCTTTCACAGTACCTGAAGATACAAAGATTTGACTAGTTGACACTAGTCAGGACTATAAAAAAAAATAAAAATAAGGTTGAGAAAAAGAGCCACGCTCTGCAGCACATCCCTAAAGACAAAGAACACCACACACAGAGGTGCTCTGCTCTCTTCTGCACCACCCAAGCTCTGCAGCACTGACAGTGCACACAGATACTGCTTTTGGTCTGCAGAGATGTGAGAGCCGAGCTGGGCCTCCTCTGCAGCTCTGACAGACCAATGAGGGGGTTTGTTCCCCGCAGAAGAGAACAAAGGTGAAGAAGCCTCTTAAGCAATTCCCAGGTAAGGGAGTGCACTGGAAGATCTCAGTGCTTCCCACTTGCAACCATTCTCCTCCATCCCACAGCTCCTGGAGCCTGCGGACTGCAGCACCAGCACATGGCGTGGTCTTAGGGATGTCACTGAGTGACAGCAGCAGACAGAGCAACACTGGATGCCTCTGTCCAAGTCAATACAGTATTTCCCACCAGTTCTCCCCATAAATGCCAGGGAATGAGGTGGCTGGTGGCCAGCTGGCTCTTACCTTGCACTGTGGTTCTGGGGAGAAACCAGTATCTACTGGAACAGAGTAAAGGAAGAGGCAGGTGGGACTGTGTGCTTGTGCCACCCATCCTTGCTCTGTAACCACACTGGGTGATTAGTGCATTTTATTTATATAAAACCACTTCTAAAAAAATTACCTGTATTCTAAAGCAGCTTTAATTCCATTACAAAGTATTGCATTCAAATCACCCCTTCAGCTCATTCACATGCAGTAACCCTGAATAACAAAATGTCAAAGTGCATAATTTAATATCAAGACAAGACCTGAATTTATATATCAATTGGCTGAAAAATCTTAAACACCAAATACCATTCAACTCTTACATTTTGAGCTCTATTTTCAAGGGAAAGAATTCATCTCTCCATCTCTTCTCTATTTCAGTATCACCACCAAGAGACTGAACCAGAACAACATTTTGGCTCACCCTTTAATGGCCTTTTGGTTTGCAACTATTTAAGAGTGACTTGGGAAAGGTATAATAGCACATATTGTGTTATCTTCACTTTGAACTGCCACCAGATATTATTTTGCAGCTGTTTTATTGTAAGTGGCATCTGAAATCTAAACAAAAGAGTGTCTTAATGGCAATTTCAGCAGATTTTTAATTTCCTGAGAGAATTCAGCAAGACCACGAAGGGAGAACATGTTTAAAATGCAGTGTTGTAAGAGGAATGTTTTCCTCTTTCAAGCAGTTTTAGCTTTTGGAATTTGATAATGATTTTACTGAACTTTCTGGGAAAAAAAAATCAAAGCCAGTTGAAAGATTTAAAGTTTCTCAGAAAAGCCAGGTAAACACCACAAGGACCTGCTTCTCTGCAGCTTCTGTTACCCTCTTCACACTCAATCCAGAGTAAAAGCCATTTGAAGCGAAGTTGTGGGAGAATGCATGAGAGAGAAGGGTCACATCTGGGATTTCTCTAATTATTAACATCCCACCACATGTTGAAACCCCACTGGAGCTTCTTGCCCAGGAATGCTGTGAGCAACTGAGTACCACGGGATGGGCTTGCCAGTATGGGGAAGCTACCAGGCAATTTTGCTAACCATGGATTTAAAGTACAAGAGCCATTCTGCACAAAGGACTTGGTTACCCCACACATTTTGTCCACAAAGAGAAGTTGTCAGTGAAAAACAGGTTTGGCAAATAGCTCTGGAGCTGTGAAGGAGAAATAGCTGAGCTGGCAAGATCCCCCATATTGCTCAATGCGTTCCTCAGCCCCAACACATCAGTTATCCTCACAAAAATACTACTCTAGATATTATTCTAGCATCCTGAAGACAAAAGATGCAAGTGTTGCCTAGGAACCAACGGTGCACATTATCACAACATTTATGCTGTTATTGTTTACAGATCAGGCTGAATGGCATCAAGTGAAGACTCATATTCAACTCTTTTTTAGCAGACAGACTTTTTTCCTCAGTCATGAATAAGTAAAATATAAATTGTGTCCAGAAAACAAATGGCAAACAGATGAAACCCCTTTGGCTCTTTGCTGGAGAACCTCCCTGTGAGGAGCCCCAGAGCCAAGCCAGAAGAGAAGTGGGTACCAGCCAGGCAGCCCAGCACGTGCCCATCAAACTGTGGAGTTTGGCATCTGGGGCTTTTGTCTGCCAGGCAGTCCCTGCAGTGGTCTGAGACACTGGCATAGATGCTTCAGTTCACAGAGGAAGAGATAAAGGGCTCAATGTTTAGCACTGTAATCAACAAGGTAACATGCTTCCAAGTCCAAAGGTATTTTGAGTAAAAATCCTATTCTAAAAATGTGCTTCATTGATACATCTTTAATCTGTGTGCACTGTAAAGATGACTGGATAGCCAAACCAGTCTCCAATTTGGGTGCATTTATTCCTGTTGCCAGGCTGAAGCTGCTATGCAGCACATCTCAGAAGTATGAAATTTCCAAAAAGTTACTAAGAGCTGCAGATGTCAAAATTCTCCAAAAGCAGAAGCTGCTTTATACCCTTAAAACCAGGAGGGGAGAGGCAGAAGGAGTAACCTCAGCTGCTGTGGCTGCACAGAGAAAGGGTGGGTCTACCATCAGTAACATTTGCCAGCTTGAAGAAAACATTATGTTAACATCAGATGTAAATAAACTTTTTTAGAGTGACAATAATTTCAACATTTCACCCCACCCATTTGTGACCACGCACAAAACCACTGCTTTGCCAACCACTGATAATTTAACAGTAGAACAGCAAACCAAAACGATAACATTCAAAATATATATAAATCTCAAGCAAATGTGCTGGCAAAGTGAGGAAAAAAGAGAAGAAAAGGTTATTTGAGGAATTAAAGAAAGAAGCAAATCTGAAATTCTCAGAGAATGCAGATTCAAGAAAAACACTGATGAAGTTCATTTGTGGACAGGAAAAAAAGATTCCCTGTGAAGCATTAAGAGTGGATTGACATCTGGATTGTCAGATAAAGATATTCAGAGCAAACAAACCCACATACAATGTCAGTGACAATAGTGAGATAAAAACCTCAGGCGCCTGGCATCTTAACAGATGTTGTACTGGCAAAAGCTACCTGTGTTGCACTCCCATCTAGATGTACAGATAGGATTTAGCAGTGCTTCAGCTCAGGATAACATTCAAAAGGGCACTTTAAGAACACCACACTATTTGCTTAGCACCTGGTGCATTATTCCAGTGGCAAGGCCTGCAGATCAACGTTGCAACAGGTGGCTTCATGGGGGTGTAAGGTCAAATTCAGTGCTGGAAAAACAGTATCCTTTATCTGGGCTTTCATGTCCAGCAACAGTTTACATGGTGGCAGGAAGGAAATACTCAAATACCAAATGCTCGCTTCATATTTGCTGCAGAGGACAGCTCTGAAGTCTGAATCTTAGTGAGACACAGAATTGTTAAATCAAGTCAAATTAAGACAGTGACAGAGAGGAACTGCCTTTTGAACCAATGGTTTTGGTGATCCTATTTCCCACTAAACATCTCTCATTAGCCCTGCTGGCTTTGGTGTTTCTAAATTCAGAGGAATCAAGGAGGCACAAACGGGTCTCAGACATTTCTCAAGAAGCCAGAGAGCTGTATGTGAAAGATAAGTGCTTGGTTTCAGTTCTACGAGAAATTTTCCTACGTTTCCAATATTGCATTTCAAGCCTGCCCATTGCAAAAGCTGAGAAGTTTTGCAAAAGCAGCTGGACAGCTCGAGTCTGGCATCAAAGGGCATCCCTCAAGTTTCTAAAGGAGCAGCTGAATCTTTAGATAAATATTGCTATTCAGCCTTAACGATGTTACCTTGACCCTCAGAGGAGAACATAATGAAGCAAGAGCAAGTCTGTCAATAGTTCTTTGCTAGCTCATTTTTCTTAATTTCTGAGTGTGATTCTGATTGACAAAGATGATCTCCATAAATTACACCAAATTGGCAACTGTTTAAAGGACCAGTCCCAGTCAGATCATCCCATTTACTCCCCAGTCTGTAGTACCTGAGGTGCTATTTGTATTATGGTGCCAATTTCATTCAAGTGCCAGACAAAAACCTCTATTGAATGTGTCTCATTTAAAGAAGTCTTCACAACACAGGCTTTTGTGAAAAGTAGGGCTAAGCAACTTCATCCTAAAATAGTGTCAAGAAGCAAAACAGGAGTAGTTTCACTGGGTTTATTTTAAGTTCCTTTGTTATACCTCATTGTTCATAACTGAAAATGTAGTTGTATCTGCATTCCTGGCTCCACCAATAAGACACTTTATTTTCTTACTGTTCTAAAGCACTCCTCAAGCTTCTGCTAATAATTTTGCTTGACCTTTATTAAAGACCAAGCATTAGCTGGCAATTAGATTTGGTGATCCCTTTGGTGATTGAGACTCAGTGATTTACTGTAAATTAGAAATAGTTCAAATGTTTCATTATGTTTATTCTTTATACATGGTTTGTGGCCAGGTAAGCACTGACATGACATTCACTGTTAAACGACCTCATTAAACTTCTTAATTTAAGTGGTGCAACACTTCACCTGCCACATTATCCAAGGACTCCTGCAATGCACATTAAATATTCAGCATGAATAGATGCTCTACCATAGTTCACCTTGTTGGGAGTGAAATTTCAGTCCCTGAACATAAGGTTGACTACTTTATGCTGTTTGTCAGAGACAATAAATAATGCAAATAGATACCCATGTAAAAGAAGAGGTTAAAGACACCAATAGCTTTCCTATAGGGTTTTGAAAGAGACTCTCAAACAAAAAGACGTTAAATCATTAAAAAATACCACTAAAATTAAAAAAGTTAAGGAAGAGGAAGAAAGGTGCTGGCTTCTTTATGAATTCAATGACTGTGAGAAATGATTTCTTGAGAACCATGGAGGCATGTGCTCCTTTTTTATTCACAAGCCCAGAGCCAAAGGAGGGGCAGTTGCACTATCTCCCACCTCAGAGCTGCTTGTGGATGTTTGTCTTTAGCCATTTCATCCCTCCTTTTCCTGCTGAGGATGTTTAACAGAGCTGAACGGAGTCAAGATTGGATAACACACCACATCATTTCACTTAGGCCAACAAATAGCACATTGTCACATGACTAAGAGGAAACACAGAATTTTTGTTGGAGGCACCTTCATTTCCAGAGTGTTGCCCAGTGATTTTTACTGCAGCAACAAGGAGAAGCACCTGGATTAGGCCCTCCTCTGTACTAGGTGCTAGACCTACAGTCTCCACAAACGAAGCATTCAGGCACCAGGAAGAAAAACAGGGGCATCTGAATTTTCCTGTCCTGCATATGTTTCATTTTACACATTTTAAATTGTTTCCCCTCACAAAATGAATAGTTCTAATAATTTTTCCCCCATGCCTTTATATAGTATGATCCTTAACATCTGCTTCTGGACATCTCTTCTGAAGGATGAAGGGCTCCAAGCAATTCTGCTGTAGTCTGTGAACATACCAGACTGCTCCCTGGACAGATTTAGGCTTCATCATATAGTATTAACCCCACATACTGAATATGTTTTGCTGACTTAGAAGGCTGGATTAGCTTTTATTATCAGAAGAGAAGTAGTAAAGGTTTCAGTGTTACAGATGGAATGGCAGATGGGAAGTGAAAGCTTAATATGAAGCAGCTCTGGATAAAAACTATTAATCCACAAAATTCATATGTTCTTATGCAGGGAAACCTAGCAAAACTCACTGCAATATGACTAACCAGTGAGAGAAGTGTAAACTGGCCCTAGCCCATTATCTGACAAATCATGGCATGAGGTCTGAAAGAAGAGAAAACCCCCCTCAAACACACTATTTACTATTTCCTGGAAAAACAATCAGCTCCCTATGGGGTACACAGGGAGTAATGCCTTCTTAAAGATTGTAAAGAATACTAATTTATAGCACCTCCACTATGAAAATGAAATAGACTCACATATATATTTGAGGAAATTTTCCAGGGTTTATAGCTGCAGTATTCCACATTTAAAAAAATAATTTTAACAATACTTCTAAGTCACTGTCATTGAAGTTGCAGCATTTAAAAGGCTTCTTACTTTTTGTTGAAGTGCATCACGGTGTGAAGAAGAAGCACATTTCCTTCAGTTCTGGTAACAGAACATTCTGACAGAAAGGAAGGGGAGCACACTTCAGATGCTGCCTGGCTGCTGAGAGTGGCTGCAGTGGAGAACCACGACCTTCAAGAATTCCCTTCCTGAAGAAACGAGTGCCTGGAATTTCTCCAGCTCAATGGCACTTGTTCAGAGTTTGAATGACTGTGAGATGCCACGGCATTTTTACAAAGAATCCATTAACACTGAACTGCCTACAGTCTACTCAACAAATGCTGTGATTGTTTATGGCCTTGTCTGTGAGTGCCTGACCCCATCTGGCCCTGTGGTCTGACTTGTTCCACAGGGAACTAAGACCAGTTCAGAATGCAACAGGTCATGGCCTCAGCACTGCACAATGGTTAGGGTGCACTCAACACCACAAGGCAACTGGACACATCTGCTGGAATCTGCTGGACACATCTGTAGTCTATAGCTACACTAGACCTTCAGCAATTATTCTCCTACAATTTATCTTACTTGATTGAAAGTGCCATTTCCTACCTCTTCCTGTATGGTCCACTTGGATTAGTCCACTTTTTAGCATCAATACAGCATTCCTCACCAGGACAGTGAACAACAGGGAATTACAAGCTAGCTTTTCCCAAAACTCAGGAGATATACAGAGAACTACATACTCTCCCTTATGAGCTAGGATATGTCAAAATTGTTAAGTCTCTGTTGGACACCAGAAGAGTTGAATTCTGATGCAATGTGAAATACTGTGACTTCTTAATTCAAATCCCCATGTTCTAATATCAATGCAATCTCAGTGACTTGTGCTCTTCCCTAATTTTTCTCCCCAAAATGCATTGATAGTGCTTAGAAATGGGCACTAGCAGTCCTTACAGAATCCTTCCTCAGGCATAGCCTCATGGAGTTTTTAATTTTTCACCTCAGTTGTGGTTATTTCTGTCAGGAAGGGACTCATACTTTGAGAGAGATCTTCGAGAAACCTAATCAGTGGAAGCATCTTTTATATTTCTTTTCTAGGAATATCAGAACCATGTTAGAGCATCACTCACCAGAAAATTGCTCAAAAAAGTTACTTCCCCTTTCATCAATTTATTTCAACATCAAGAGAAACAGAAGCCACAAGGACAATTTCCTGTCTCCTTCTTCTTGACAACTCTTATAGCCCAAGCCAAACAGTTTAAAGACACTTGGGGTTTTTTGGGGGTGGGTATTTTTTTTGATTTTTTTGGTTGGTTGGGGTTTTTTTACGGACTATCTACTTTTGCAGAATGTAGAAAACTTACAGAATGAAGCTGTGAGACATGGGTGATGTAAACCCAGAAAGAATGCAACTTCACTTAAAATCACCAGTCTTATCATGTGCTGGTGTGTGAAGTTCTTTGCCTGATGCCATCTGAATAGTCAGGCAATGGTTGGTGAGGAAGATGTAATTGACTCCTAGCTACTTATTTGTCACTTCTACTACCATTATCCTCCACAGAAAAAGTACTAAAAGAAGGGAGAGGAGAACATTACCTCCACTGAATCTGTATTCATACATTAAACACTTGCTGAGACATCAAATCAAACTGTTAATCAGAGCCCTGGGAGGGAGGGATCTCTCTATGTCTGGGGTTCATTTCCTGAGCTCCAGCACTTCCTGCTGCTTTACTTATCCTCTACTGCAGGTGCCTCTTTTGCTGGAAATATTGACTAAGGAGAGCAGCCCCTCAGTGCAAGTGAAGGCCCAGTGCTGCCAGCCTGCTCACAGCCACAGGGAAGGGGAAGACACACAAGGTATTGTCTCCTTGGCTAAAGTGTGGTTGTCAGACACTTGCCTCACCAAGAGGAGTCTTCTGCTGTAGGACAAAAGAAACCACCCCTCTGACATGTTTCTTGCAGCACAGCATGGATGTGTCATCCTTTATATCCAAACTTATTTCCTTCAGTAACAAAACATGTACATTCTTAAAATACTCATTGTACCTGATTGGGTAGTCAGCAGCACTGAGGTTAATGAAGAAATCCCATGGCCAGTCATTCATCTCCATTAAGTCCCTCATGGTCTGCAGGTAGGTGGACAGAAGACTTGCTCCTCCCCAGATAGTTGCCATTCTCCAAGAAGTGACTCTCACATTTGGGTACTGGCTGGCAAACTGGAGCACTTGCCGATGCAAGTAATTGGATCGCTTTACAGGAGAAAAAAGTAACACATTCAAGTTATTGTGTCCAAAACCTTCTCTCCCTGTATTCACTAACCACCAACCCTGCTTCCTGGCTTCCTGAGTGCTGCCATTGCTTTGTCCTCACTTACTATGATACACAACCTTCTTTTGCTAGATGTTAATTTGCTAAATGTACAGTGAACCCTGTTTAATTCATTTTATTACAACTACAGTAATCACTAATCAGTGTGATTAGCTTTTATTCACCATTTGTCATTGTAGATCCCAAAGGGCTTTTGTAAAGGAGGTGACTCTTACCACCTCCCTTTTACAGTAACTTGCCTAAGGCACCTCAGGTCAGTTCTCCATCCAGTGGGCCACCACCTCAGTCTGCATCAACTTATCAGTTACTGCTAACTAATGTAAAACAGACGGTCATGGAGAGATACTCATCGACATAGAAGGAGAAATGAAGGCTGTTACGTAAAGAAGNAAAAAAAAAAAAAAGGAAAGAGGCTTCAAACATGTAACAGATGGAGAGACAAAAAGTGACGTGCACTTTATGCAGCAGAGGTAAAGAGAAGATGAAAAAGATGACAAAGATGGGTAGACTGACAGATGGTGAGACAGGCAATTTATAACCAGTGATATATTACCTTGTCAACATGAATGTAATAAAAATGGTCTTTATGGTAAATAGCCTTAAACATGCGCTGGAGCTGCCGAGAAGCTCTGCCATGAACAACCAAGACAAATGCGATCCTGACTGGGTTGGCTGGCATGTATTCTACGGAGTCCTCATCCCACTGTACATTGTTGTTGGCTTTTCCTGTTCAAAAACAAAACACAGGACATCTCTGAGTGTATCCACATTGCAGGGGTGCAGTGAGCAGTACACATTCCACCTTGGCTCTGTCTTCAAAAGCAATTCCTATGGTAGAGCGAGAACTCACAAGGGGTGCCAGCCTGTGTCCCATCAAGGTCATATCCCTTTCCTCTGTCCCCATACAGGGCCATCACCCCTTGGGCAGAGCCATGCCAGCCTTCCCCATGCAGCCCTGCCTGTGTGCCTCACTCTGAAAAAGGCTGCAAGAACATGGACAAGTACCCAGATGATTATGAGTTGGACCAAGCTCTGCCTGAGTACACACATTTGTATCCTCAAAGGAATCACCTCCAAGTTTCTAAGCACTTTTCAAAGTATTCAAGCAAAGACTCCCCCAAAATGAACCCCCCCAGCTGCTCCTTCCCATGATCAGCACAGCTCTGCTGAGAAGCTGGTGAAACTCTGCTATTTAACAGCTGCTGAAGACTATTGACTGATAGCATTTATTTGTAACAGCAAATGTATCCTGGAACATTTAAATGGCAACCGGCGTATCTTCACTTCTCCATGTAGAGGAGGGGCTCTTACAATCTTATTTAAAATTTATGTTCACTTTTGTTTTAATGGAGTAATTTCTGGTCTCCATTTTCTAAAGCAAATACCACAGTGTAAGGTTCAGATAGGATATACTAATTAACTGGAGAACTGGAAGGACATTTTCAATAAGGAATTTCAAGTGCTTTGTTTTTCATTTGCGTATCTGTTCTTCAACTCAAAAACCTGAACACAATGTAAGAAAATCACAGTTTTATCCAAAAACTGGCATTCATTCTTCAGTTAAACAACATCAAGTGCCCTGACCTTGTAAAGACCTTTTTCAACAAAAATGATTTAGAAAGAACCTGAAATTATAAATACTAGCAGAACACAGAAGGAAAGTACCTCAAATCTAAAAAAAAATTTCCTCCTGCTCCAATTTTCCTCTTGCATATCTTAACATTATTCTTTTTTTAAATCAAAGGGATATTATTGTCTCAAATGTTACTTGGTGCATGTCCTTGCAGCTAAAGGCACAATTTCTCCAAGTCCTAAGATCTGAGTTGTTACCCAGTTTGTGCAGTTTGTGCCTTTTGCGATGCCCTGTTGTCCTCCCACCTCCAGGTACCCAGCATGTCCAGGCTCCTTCTCCAGACACAACAGGCTTGCACAGCCACAAACTTAAATGGTATTTCTTTAAAAAACCCTCCATCACTAGTTCAGTAAGACTTGGATGAATATTAAAAGATTAGGAAGAAAGCTTAAATTTAATTTCTTCTATAATTTTCAGATTGTTTATTATGGCCATTAGCCTTTGCCCAGTTTTACTGTTTCTCCTGAGCAGCTGATGAGCTTCTCTATGCATGTGCTTAGGACTTCTGCACATTGGCAGGGACAGAAAGGGACTGTGAGAGGAAGAAAATGTGCTTATAAGGAGAACTGACAGGGGAATGAAGGGCAATTGCAATTGTTAAAACAAGCCCTTTTTCTTTTAAACTGCTTTGATTTTAAGCTGATGATATCCCATCAATGCGCTCAAATATTTTTAGTGGTTTTCATTACATTTTTGGATACCTTTCTTCTGAAATCAGTGGCTTTCTGCAATGGTATGTAGAAGGTGAGGGGAATTTAAAATAGCTATATTGCAGATCTTTTATTTTAAACTAACTTGCCTTCAATACCCACACTATCATTTATCTAGCAATTACTGAGACCAAAATCCTCCCAAATTTTCACCTGAAATACCACCTCACTTCATTGGGTTTCTCTAATAAATTCCTGCAGTGATTTATTTTGGTCTCTGCTGTTTTCCTTCTCTAACCTCTTTTACCATGTGCTTCTTTCTCCCTTCTCTTTTAGGTTTAAGGTTTTATACTTTCATTTGTGACCTGCATACTATTATGACTTCTTTAATCCTTTCCTTGGCTGCCTGGAATTTCACAAAGGTAAGAATGTTACACTTTTTCCATCTGTCAAACTATCAGCTACTTTGCCCTACACTGTCCCTTCCCCGTTTTTAGCTTGTGGCTGCTTAGAACCCTCTATTTTGCAGACTACTTCACTGATAAAGAACCAGCCTGGTTTGCAAATAAGAGGAAACTGGCAGGAAACATTCAATTGAGTATCTGCTTACTAAAAAATACAGGAGTTCAGAGCTGTATGAGCAATGTTAAGACCTGAATAGCTCCAGCCACTTCATTTCTATAAAACCTGTGCATACCAAAGCCCAGCACATCATGTCAGTGCCTGCATACTAATAAGCTGCCTCTCAGATAGGAGTGCATCCTCTTCTGGGTGTTGGGATACAATACACAGAAGATGTAGCAGATGATTTCATTTAACATCCTACCATTCAATAGTAATAAAAATCTAAAAGGATTTTAAGCAGCACTTCCATTTGACAGCTACTTCAGTGGCACCACCACACTGCATTTGCTGAATGTGCTAAAGCTCAATCCAGGTGCTAATTCAAGTGGCCCCTGCCCTCAGTCACTTCAGTCCAGCGAAAGCAGTTGCCAAGATCAACTTCTTCTCACCCACCAGGTACAGATCATTATGGGCAACTTCCTTCCTCTGCAGCACTCCCTACTCCCAGCCTTCACAACACTTGTCACCTCTCCACATGCCACCATCTGCCTTTCTAAGAAAAACGAGTCAAGCCAACACAAGAGAATTCCCATCTTCTCCTCTTGCACAGGTCACCTGGGGCAGTCTCAGTGGAATTGGAGCTGTGCTCCAACTCACCTAGAAAGTTTCTCTGAGTGTGGGTGTTGCCTGTTGAGTGAAGTATCCTACATGTTTAGGGAATTCCCTTTCCCCCCCTTTGGTAGGTAGATCAGTGCTTCATAAATTGTAATAAAAAGCCCACAATATTAATAAAACGTAAAACAAAGCCTGTGAAGAATATGATTGTTACAGTTCCATCCTGAGAGCACAGCTCTACCCTCAAAATAGCTTTGCACATATGAGTGAGTGGGGAGAGTGAATGGAGCATCCTCTTTATGGCCATCTGGCACAGGTGAAACAGGAGCTCTGACCTGGAAGTAGGACTTGTTGCCTTAAACTCCCTCAAAGTTTCATTACGCAATGGAAATGGTGGGCAGAAGTAGCAGCGACTTCTCACGCTGCCTTGCTTCAGAGAAACTGCCATGTGGAGCCTCAACAGAAGGGGCAGTGCTCACCCAGCTCATAACAAACATTTTCTAGCCCTTGTTATTTATTGTACTATCCTACACTGAAAACAAACAAGGCATTTTGCTCTGTGACCACATGTGTTTCACAAATTTACTGAGAAAAGACAAAGCTGCCCTTTGGCTTCCTGTTCAAAGCCTGACAGGACTGGCATAAATGTGCGTTAGCAGGAAAACCCATACCTGGTTTTGTAGATAACAGGGGAATCTCAGCTCTAGTGCAATTTCAACTTGCAATTTCTAAAGCCCAGAGTAATCAATACTCATAATTAAGGGTTTAATCTTCATGTATTGCAGTATTACTAAATGCCAGAATAATGAAGATGGCGCAATCATTTTCCTATTTGCTGTGATGCCACATTATGTTCAATCATCCACCAATATGTATCAGAGCCAACCTGCTAATCTCTCACTTCTTTCGCTAATTAATGAGATCAGACTTCTCCAGCAGAACAAAGCAATCTTTTAATCAACTTTGTGAGCCATATTACGTTTTTTTAAATCAATCCATCAACTTCTGTTCTCAGTTTGGTGTTGTCCTGGCTGCACAACAGAATACCTCGGCACAGACATACCTGGATGCTGCTGACTTCATCTGATCACAGCTGTGTGTGTATACTGTGCCTTGATCCATGAATCAATGGAGAGAGGACATCAGAAGAGTTATTGATGTGTAGTTCAGCCCACTATTTACTGCTATTACATCCATAAATTCAATCAGAGGCCCTGTCATTACAGCAGGAGTATGAGCCATAATCACTTCAAAGAGGCAGAGCTCTGCAGTCCCTACTTAAACTCACAGGAGCAGCCCCATTCCCTTCAGCGGGGCCATTTCTGCAACAGCCAGCTGAGTGGTAGTTGCTGAACTCAGATTTCCACTATAAACTCCTTTTCAATTGCTCACAACTCGTAACAACACAGCAGGTTGAAAATTTACAGGCTTGGCTTTCATTTGAGAATGTTTTTCATTTTGCTTAGAGCAAAAACAGTTTTGCCTTGCTCAAATGGTGACAAAACTAAAAAACAAAAGACTCCCCAAAACCCAAACATGACAAGACAATGTTTTCATTTAGAAAACACAGATTTTGTATCAGACCTAGTCACAGAAGTAGTTGGAGTTATATAAAAACTATAAAAAATGTCACTGAGCAATTTACCAGTGAGCCATCGGGATGTGATGAGAAGTCTTTGTCTGAAGACTTGACGACAGCAACATTTATCTGGCCTGAGCCAGAACTCTTGCTGGAGTTAAGGCCCAATGATCCATTACAGCAAGTGCATCACTTACCATCAGGCTCGAGAGGGGATGCTCTCTCTTGCCACAGTACCCTCCAGCAAGGACACCTTACACAGTTGAGATACCTTTTGTAGCACAGCATGTCTTAACCATGCTTAGATGAAAAAGCAATGTTTCCTATGCCAGAACCTAGAAAACTACCTTTAGCAACATTCATGCCAACTTTGGCATGCCAGTTTTCACCTCCGGTCTAAGAAATTATTCATTTGTTTCCACGGATCTTCAGCGAAAGAAAAGATTTTAGATGAGCACTGATTTTATTTTATAATTATAACCATTATTTATATGTTAAATTCCCAGTGAAATCAGCTGAGATGATCTTCTGTACAACTGTTCCAGGGCATGGGGATTTGAGAAGGATGCTTATCACTTACAGAATAAATTGCTGCTGGTTATGTCCTGTAGATTTCCTTAAAATTCCTGTTACCCAGACTTTTACCTGTGAGTTTGCATTGAGCACTTTGGAAAAAAATTCCTGAAATCATACTGCTATTGAACAGCAGATATTCCATTTATTTGCAGTGATGTTTTATCTCAACATCCCCATTCTACTGTTTTTCATTCTCAGACTCTACCATGAATTACAGAAACAATTTATGATTCTCTGTAAGTTCATATGATCAAGTAACCCATAAGCAAAAATCAATGCAAGGTAGGCGGGAAGCGGCGAGACATAATTTACAAGCACTCAGTGGCCAGTGCATTTAACATTAAAGAGAGAGATTTCAGTAATGTTCTTTCTTTCCATGCTGAGAAAAAGCCCTGGCTTGGAACAAAAGAGCTGCTGATGTGGGCATTTTGAGTTTTCTTTAATCATTTCAGAGGGTGACAGTGTAAACTTCAGGCAGTCAGAGGAGAAGAGTCACTGCCTTACAGCTGGACAATTCCCTTCATGAGATCACTGGAAGTTTCTTCTCTACAGTGAGTTTGTAAACTGATAAGCAGCTCTGCATCCCTGTAGAATTTATATAAAAAGGGAAACTCATTGTCATCACAGATTTAGGTTCAGTTCTGCTGTTTGTGAACAGAAAAATAAACTGCATGAAAGAAGGAAGGTAAGAAGACAGAGGACACAGGTAGAACTGGTCCATATTCACAGCTGGATAATAAGAAGATGAATTTTTTTTCTATCTTGTCCCAAGGGGGAAATAACTTTCTGTTTTGCAATTTAAAAGAAAACATTCCCATCCCAGCTTTGTCATCCTCCTGTTACACCTATTTAACACTTGTGCTGCATGCACAGCTTCCAAGGCTCACTCAAGAACCCATCGGGGCAAACATCATCCCTTGAGCAAATCCAGAAAGACACCCTGCACCAGAAAACTTTGGTGAATATGACTTTTTTCACATGATTTACAGGATTCATTGTAAATGAAGAAATATAAAAACCTTAAGAACAAAGGCAGAATAGTTTTTGTATCACAAAACCTGCAAAAGCAGTTGGGATAGCACAGCAGTGTTTGAAATGAGTCTCGGGGTCCGTGCCTGTGTACATGTGTGTGTGCTGTGACAGCACTTTCACAGCCCCTACATTTCAGACGAAACCAGGCAGCACTTGGTCTGAAGCAGCATGCTATACTTCAAACAAAAATTTTGTTCTGTCTTGCAGTCTCGAGTCATTACTGAAACCATTTTAATGATTTGCAAATGACCGACTAATTATCAGATTCCACTATATTGCACTTGCAACACACACTAAACTTAATTTACTGTGCTACTTATCTAGGCAGGCCAATCATCTCAGTAACAAGCTTGCTTTCTGACTATTGTAATTATGAAAATGGTAGCATTCCTGGGAGACAAATCTCAATTATTTGTAGTTTTGCTGGAGTGTGTTAGTCAAGCATTTTCTCCATATTCCTACTGACTGCCATGAATAAATAACACTCAAAAGCAACAGTAAATTAATTAATGTTGAATTAGAGTGAATATCCTAATAATAGTATTTATCATATCAATTAACAACCAATTAGTGCATCATGATCAGTGTTACTATGGCGAATACAAAATGCCTTCCAAGTGAGCATTGGGCTATTTTTACTACATTTAATGACATTACTGGACTTCTGAGATGCAATGTAAAGCAAATCCAAGAAAAGATCGTTCCTTGCAAAGACCATTCAACCCTCTTGCACCTTAAACCTCAGTTTGACTTTGCAGCACAGAAACAACTGAATCCTGGGCTGTATCCAAAGGAGTGTGGCCAGCAGAGCAAAGATGGTGATTTTGCCTCCTTTTTGGATGCCCCAGCCTCGGCAGCGTTCAAGGTCAGGCTGCATAAGGCCTTAAGCAACCTGGTCTAGTGAAAAGTGTCCCTGCCCATGGCAGGGGGTGTTGGGACTAGATGATCTTTAAGGTCCCTTCCAATCCAAACCATTCTGATTCTATAATTTAACATTTAGGAGGTAACACTCTTGGAAACTACAAAAAAGAGAAAGACCACTATTTACAGGTACCTGTATCATACAGCCTTAAGAAAATAATGTAAAAAAAAAAAAAAAGAGATTTTCCAGCTTGGTTTTTGAGACAAACCAGCAGTCTGTTCAGAGTGGGAGTCCCAGCTCAGAGTCAAAACACATGGAGACCAACCAGTTAATCACAAAAACCAGAAGCAACTCATGAATACACCAGTTCTGTAACAATACACTCAAGACAAAAGGAAAAACAAGCCTGTCTTTTATATGGTTAACAAGTAAGATGCGAGAGTTTTCTTAATGTGTGGAGCCACCCTACTCTCCCAGCAAGCTCACTGCAGGAGGAGACACTCCATTCAGCTCTTGTGTCCCAAGGGCTGACTCCCACCCAACTGAGGGACCACTGTCAGGGAAACCTTGTGCTCATCAGGAGAGGCTACAGAAGGAAAGAAATGAAAGGGTTGAGATGAGGCATGTGCTTAGTTATCTTACTCACCACTACTTGTTGCTAAGGATGCTCCTATCAACAGCCCCAAACTGATGAGAACAGCAATTTGTCAGGCTAGATAAGTCATCCCACCACTCCCAAGAAAACTGATGACACAAACCCAAACTGAAGCATTTATAAAACCTCATTCACAATTTGCATCTCCTGGACACGGCTACAGGCACGCCAACAGCACTATGGCTTCTACCAAAACATTTGGAGGGTACCCAGCTCCTCTGGGCAGCTTGTTTAGTGGGTGCATGATATGAGTCACTGGCCACCAGCACATCCTTCCTGGAGAGCCCCTGCCAGGGCTGCTGCCCAGCAAGTTGTTTGCAGTCCCCACTCCTCTGAGCAGTGACAGTGGTGAGGTTCACACCACTCAAGTGCAGCAATGTAATTCAGGTGTCTCTAAATTTTGCTGCTGCACAGCCTCTCCAAACAGTCTGTGGAGACAGAAGGACTCCAGAAGCTGTTCAAGCAATGGCAATTCAAGCAGAATGGGACAGAATGCCAAAAAGGCTCCTTTATAGGAGCTGATAGACTCAGAGTTCTCTGAAGCAACAGTGGTGGCCCACAGGTACATCAGTCTCCTCCTGGTATGTCACAGCTGTTGTCTGGCCATGTGGGTGATGGCAGCCCAGAGGTGCTCCCAAGTCCTGCAGTTTGCCCTAAATGCATCTCAGTTAGACAATGACCTACTGATTTAGGTGGCCTAAATGACACACCAGAGGATGCCAGCCCTCTCACTGCAGATGGATTGCATTCCACCTGGGACACCAATGACAGGCTCATCAGCATTCACACCAAAACTAACAATGGGCTTTGGAGTCAGCTCTTCTCTACACTCCCTTCCCTGCTGGAGAAGCCTTTGGATTTCTTGTGCAGGACAGGATGAAAATGTACAATATGTCCTTATTTCAGTTCAGACTTTCTCTTCTGACACAAATCATCAGGAAGTTTAAGCCTTCAAGGAACAGAAACCTGAAAACCAACCAAGGCACACACCAAACAATTAAGTAACTATATCAACATAACAGATCCTATGCAAAATAGCAAAAGAAATCTATCAAGGCTCATACTTCAAATTAGCATTTGAAACAGCCTTTGCAGATTGGAGTATCTGTTTCAGTGTGTTTGGAGAGTGGCACATCATAACCTTTACACCATCTCTTCCTCTCATGCTCACAGCACGAATAATCAATAAGGAGTGAAAACATAAGCAACTACATATGCCTCTACTTCACATAACCTCCCAGGAGATACTATGGAATGCTGAGGCTACCAAGAAATGAATAGGTACATAAAAGCTTGTTTGTTACCTGCCTGATCAATGTCTTCCCATTTTGTTTTACTGTGCTGTCGTCTTTCAAGTCCTATGTAAAGTACCTTTTCCGCCAGATAATCTTAAGAAATTAACAGTTAATCATTATAATCAGTTGGTGTAAGGCCAGGACCAAGTTAATTTCTACCATACGACTAGCTGGTCTGCTAACTCCAAATTAATTCTTCCTTTGAGATTCCATTACATCTGTCTCCTATTTTTTAAAATGCAGAATTGGAAGGACCGAGTCTGCCTTTATTCTCTGCCCAAGATAATTATGAACACAACATTGGAAACAGACCAAAAAAGTAAAGACTTTCACATGTACTTTACATAACAAGTTTGAAAAGGTCTAGTGAGGTACTGAGACTAAAGGCTGCAGCAGCACAAGCAAAAAAATCAACCCCCATACCTGTTCCTTGTGTCGTGTTGCAAAACAGGCAAGTTTAGCCTCATATTGCAGCCAACACTTGGACTGCAAGTGAAATTAATAGGAATTTCACAATACAGTCACAAGACAGAGAAAAGATAAATAGCACATGTCTGGGAAGATCCATGCCAAAGCTGTCAGGCTGTGCTTCCTCTGCATCCCTTTGAGTTAAGCTTTATGGATTTCAAAGGCTGCAGGGCTGGGACTAAGCACTTTTAAGAATCCCACACTGTGGCAGTAAAAGAAGAGTGAAACATGAGACTCATGTATGTGTATGTACCGTAAATACATGCCTTGAGTGTCTATACACTGGGTTAGCTAAGAAACAGCTGGAATCAAAATATTTAAAGCAAAACAGCTCACCTAAGAAACAGATTGCCACAGAAACAGATGCAGTTTCTGCATCCAGAGTGTGCGCTGACACATAACTATTGTCAAATATCCTTTATGTCAAAGGACACTGCTAAGCAATGATTTTCCTTAATGACCCAAAGTACTTCTCATTTGCTCATCTGAATAGTAACACTTTATTTTATCATTGATCAGCTCACGTACTTCAAGAAAGCTTGCTACCATGTGTGCAACTTAAAGGATGAATGTGGAAAGTGAATAATTTTACCCAACAGAGAAGAAGAAGAGGACCAATCTTCTCTGAGTGTATTGCTTGTCAGACAGAGGAATGCAACATAATTATATTGTGACATTTCCAACAGCAAATAGATTCTACTGTAAGCAATTAACATTGGTTCCTTTGGCAGACTTCAAAAATTTAATTGTATAGTAGGCTCAGTTACAATAGCATCTGAATAATAAATGGTACTGCACTACTTGAGCTAGATTTTAACGTATATTGAGAGGTTAAAACACAGGAGAAACAGATGGATGTTAATTCCTGCACAGGCCACCCTTATACCCCAAAATTGCTCATTAATATGGAAAACGTTCAGGATGTAAATATGCACATGGTTTGAAAAAACGAGTACCAGTGATAGTAAGTATTCTGGAAAATGAAAATGGGGAATTTTGTTCTGTGGACTGCATATTACAGCCTATGTCTCTCTTCCTGGAGATGGGAAAGGTAGGGCTGGGCTCTGCTTCCTGGCTAGAATGCTTCCCATAAGCTGCTTCTGATCAGGAGGGATTAGTAAAGATGGTTTAAGAAGGAAGAAAAAAAAAATCATCAGGCATTAATCCTTGAAACATTTCATAGCCAACATATCTTTAATACAATCCCTCTAATCCAATTAGGGTGCCTTGAAAATCATATCTTGAATTCCATGCCTCATTGTGATGGGTTCTTTGCGAGTGAAACATCCATTTACCAGACAGCTGCTGAACTCCTGCTCTGCAGCCCATTCCCCACCCTCCCAGCTAAGCCCAACCTGCCAGGACCAGCCTGACTCCAGCCTGGAAAGCTGCACCAGCAGCAAACCCTGACCCAACACATCTGTCAGGGCGAGCACTCCCAGCAGTTTCAAAAGCAAGCCTGCCACACAAAAGAGAGAATATTTCATTCATAACCACATACATATAATCAAATATGTATGAGAAGTTCAAGACAGAATTTTAACTCCCCATTTTACACCCGAATATCAGTTATTTAGAAACATCACTAGTAAGAGGAAGCAGAGTGCACTCGTAGCAGGTGGGTTTGGATGCTGGCCTTTTAACATTCATCCCTTTGAACCAACAGGGAAAACAATTCCTAATACAATGTTTTTGTCAGCAAGGAACAAATTACTTCTTGATCTTTTAAATGTTCTCACGAAAATTATTTGGATTGGTTTTTGCGGGGATGTATATTCACAGTTGCATTTATGAGCAAAGAATAGAACAAAACAGCATAGTCTTGTTGCTAAAATAAAGGACTTTCACTCCATTATTCCATCATGGTATAAAAAGATCCCATTAACATACCACTAGAGGAAAACAAAGGAAAAATCAAATTGCTGGCATCAGAAAATGTTCAACAAAAGCAACATAAAGTGATTTTTCTGTATTTCAACAGACACTACAGTTTTCTTGTTAAAAAAATCTAATGTGCAGAAAACGTCACTTTATTGACTAAATAAGTCACTGGCTGCTGTTAAAAGCATCTGGGGAGAATTTGTATGTTAAATACATTCTTACAATACTACCATAATTTATAAATCAGTTATAAATTTCTCTCAGATCTTAGAGAGGCTGTGAGGCCCTTGGATGTCAAGGAGCTGCTTAAACTGTAACATGTAGAAGGGTCTGCTCTACACTGCACAAGAGGAGTATCTGTGCAGTGTTTGAAACAAAAAAATTAATGCTGACTTTTTACAGACAAAAATAATATGGGATATTATTTCTAAAATTATCTTAACTCTGCTCCTCAGAGTCTGTCTTCGCATTCTGCAACTCTCCATTTCATCTCAGCAGTCAGAGACACTAAATTTGGCCCCAGGCACTTCCCATTTCCTGCAGCTGGGACTGATCCTGCCCTTCCAATGCTGCTGCCTGTGTGCTGGCAAGGTTTCAGCAGGACCTTGGCTTCAGGGAGGCTCTGCTCTCGCACAGCTTATCCCACACCACTGAGTTTGGGGAGTTTGGCAGAAGTGAGCATGATGCATTAGTGTGGACCTCCAGGAACACCTTCATGGGGCAGCGCACTATGAGACAGGGCACACATCCAAGTGGTTATGCATTTTAATCAGGTAAAGCAAGTGTTATAAACTGCTTTGAAGGTCTAGATGTAATTTAGTGGCATTGGTTTCCAATATAATTGTGTTTTTCTCCTGCCACCTCTCACTCATACACAAGCTAGTTATTTGATCACTCCTCTCACAAGGGGAGGCTTAAAAGATAAAAACATCCAAACAACTTGTGTTCAGCTGTGATTCAGCTCCTCCTCCTCTAAAAAGACAGAGCCCCAAACAAATTTATTCACAACTTGGCTTTTATGGTACAGTAGGGCATGAAAATCACCAACTGGCAGCAAAACTGCTAAGCAGACCTAATTTAGGAGATGAAAAGTGTGAAACACGAGAAACATCTCACAGATTGTAAAATGACATGTTTATTTAAAAAAAAAAAAAAAGACCAGGAAAAATACGACATGTTGGCAGAGGATTACAGTAACAACTCCCTGGCTGTCAGCAGGTTAAAGCTGGCCACTGCCTGCAGACTCCCAGACCAAGAGTGAGTGCTCCACAGCCCTGAGACACTGAGCACCTGAGTGAAGGAGACAGGAAAAACGCCCCAACAGGTTTGTTGTTATTTCTTGGCAAAAACAGTTCTATACTTCACTATCTGCACGGGCAGGACCAGTAAAGACCTTGATGGCTGCAGCTCATTGCAGAAAGGTACAACACCACAGCACTGGAGAATCAGGAATCATTCAGAGCTACAGCAACGCCTCCTGTCCCTGCAGCAGTTGCTGCTGCAAACACTTCTGGGAGGCTGTGACTACCAGGAACTCATACTTCTCATAGCTTAAAAGCTGAAAACCCCAAAGATTACTTTTAGTGGAGGCTAAGGAGAAATACTGCTTTTTAAGGCAAGGAGTTAGTTAATGAGAAGGAGCAGCAACATAACTCTACTCAGTTCATCTGCTGAATTCATTTCAGTCCATCTCCTGCTCTGCAGCCCATCTGAAATCAATGGAGAATGGACACCGTAAAATCAGTATCAAAAGAGAATTAGCATGTCTGAACCAAATTCTGCTCATGCTCCAGTTCTGAACAATTCTTGATCTATATAAATGCAGATTAACTTTGAGCCTCCTTAACAATTCCCCATTCTAGCTGAATCAAATACAACTGAGATGCAATTTCCTTCAAATATAATTTAATTTCCACTATCTTTATTTTGACATTAAAAGAATGATGAAAAATCTCTTCATATTAGTTCTTAAGACAGTATTGCAGGACGGTGAATTGTTTATCCACACACACACAGACACACACACACACACCACTCACTTCCTTTCCTTCGTGAGACTGGACCACCCTGGCCTCACTGTCTCAAGTACCATCTTTTCCCTAATGAAAAACCACTTTTAATTTCTGGAATTACTCTTTATGTAAACTAATCCAATACCTCTTGATAGCAAATGCTTACTGCTCAACAGGATAACTTTCACAGAGTTGAAGATGACATCTGAAACAGAATGCCTGTGCTGGCAACCTTTTCATTAGAATAAAATCACTCTATAAATCCAAAAGTGAACCAGTATGGAAAAGTTTAATATTATGTTAAAAGAAGAAATATTTAAAAGTAGCAATCACACCTGACACTCTAATTACATTGCCTTAGTGTATAATCCCAAAAGAACACAGAGACCTTTTGCCAAAGGTGATTTGAGTGTTAATATGAAACTCAACGTGGGCTCGTTTTAATTACATATGTGCCTGCTGAGAACATATGATAGAGTCCAAAAAGCTAATTCATTGTCAGCATGACAGCAGGAACTAATATTAAATCTTGCACACCAAGTAAATTTTTCCAGATTACCAATTACCACACAAAAATAGGACACATTGCAAATGCGGAAATTAGCATGAAAGCAAAATGTGAAAAAAAATATTGCTAACTAGAGCTCAGCTCTGGGTCAGCAGAGGGTACAGAAAATCTCCCAATGGTTCATCTTTGCTCTTCAAAGCACCGAGATTTACTTGGTCCAACTCTAACCCCACTGACACCGGCTTTGCACTGACTTTCACAGCATTGATCCTCACTTGCACTGTAATAAAATGTAATAAAACTCCTCTTTAGCAATATATAACAGAAATTCAAAGTAGATTTTGGTGTTTTTTTTTTTTTTTTTCCATTTTATACTTAGCCTTAAATTTTCTGCATTTCAAAGATATTACCGAGGGGTTTTGTGTTCTCTTCTCGTGAGACCCTGACAGGTTTATGGCACTGAAAAAATGTTAAGGGTCAGTTTATATCTCTTAACCCACACCAACATGCTAACAGGCACTTTGATTTACTTTTAATTATGGACATATTCATGCATCAGTCAGTATTTTCTAAAGAAAGTGCCTGGACTATGAAGAGGAGAACCCAGAGTCACAATGACAAGCAAACCCTGGGGAAACAAGACATAAGCACAATTCTGAAGGGAGCAGAGGCCCAGCCAATACTTCTAACTGCATCTTTACCTGCCTTTTTGTTGCTTTACTGATGCATTATTAATTAATAACTACTGAGTGTTCCCAACAGAGCATTTTAAATAACAGCTGCATTTCTTTATGGCTGATTATGAATCATAAAAGTATGTCTGCATGCTCAAAGTAATAAACAAGCCCAGGTAGGGAGCCTGAACTGCTACAGAAACTGCTCTTTGAAGCTTGAAGTTTTCGGGATGCTAAATGCCTACTGTGTAGTATTACACAATTTTCAGTCTAGCTTAATCCAATTAACCTGAAGAAATGTTGGATTTTCTGTTGGAAAGGAAGATGATGGCATTTTAGAAAAGCTGCAGGGTCAGTTTGGATCACTGCTTTATCCAAATGAAGCTACACCAATTTAGGCCGGCTAGCAATTTTAGTTTTCAGTTTTCAGCTCAGACAATGAAAAGAAAATTGTCAAATCACAATTATTTCTATTCAAGATTTATGCAAATGCTGAAAAATGTTTCACCAGCTCTGAAATCAGGGATGATGTATGGTTTTCATGTTCTGCTTGAATTCTGGACAAACTCAGAAAGTATTGTAGGTATATTTTGGGCAGCTTTGTTCTTTCAAAGCAAACAGGATTCGCTCTCAATTCCCCAGACAGACTACTACTGTACTTTTTCTTTCTAATTTTTCTTTCTGTCTTCTAATCTTAGTTCTTCCAGCTTACAGCCCAGTTCTTCTACAGGGACTCATAGCAAACAGAGAGAATAAGATCTTTCCTACTTTCAGATATTAAGATGGATCATTATTCCTCCTGATGTGTTGGAAGATATTTATCAGTTTGAGTTATGAGACCCTTCTGACTGTGAAGACTTAAACATCGATTTAATGCCAACTTAAAGACTCCTAAAAGTGTAGGAGATTGCATTAGATAAATAATTTAACAATAAAAGGTATATCAAGGCAGACATTATTGCAACCTTCCACCAATCAATCACCATTTTCCATGTTTATCCAATTTTCATCTCAAGGCTAGACACAGACTACACAACTGAAATAACTTCATCATTGAATAGAATTGCATAGCCATTAAAATTCTCTAGTATCAAGGTAGCTGACATTATGTTAAATATTGGCTTTGGTTCCGTAGGGTAATAAATTCTGACCTAAATCCAATTTTTCATGGATAGCTGATTCATAATGAAAAATTACTGGTTTGTCACTTTACCTTAGGAAATTTACTGTGCAAACTAATACAGCACTGGGCAGTATTTGAAATATATGGTAAGTAAAACCACAGTTCCCTTCCCAACCCCCCTGAAACAAAGGGAACAGATCAGGTTTGGTGCAGAAGTATCAGACATACTAAGAGAGAAAGCTGCTGTCATGCTTTCCCCAGGTCTCTAAGGCAGAAACACTCAGGTGATCTCAAGACACTGCCCAACTGACACCTCTGGCAGCAGCCACCACACAGAAGTACCTGTACCAAGCTGAAGCTGTTGAGTTTGAACATATAAAAATGGAGGGCAAACATCACAGAAAACTCTTCCCTGAGTTCACATTTGTGCATCACTCTGTGGTGCAAAGCTGGAGAACCATTGCGAGTCATGTGTTAATACAACTGGAAGGTACAGTAAGTCAGACTGGAATCACAGCAGCACTGCTTTCTTGCCCTCATCCCCCCAGACATATAGATTTTAGCACTTAAATTAAGTGACATAAGGAAACATAAGGTTTTCCTCCTTAAAGATACTTTTGTTCAGCAAACTCCCTTTGAGGACTCAGAAAAGAATTGCTATTATTTTGCAACAAAATTATTTCCAACTCTCTCTATAAAAAGGATTTAAAATCCACCTAAATACCAAACTAACATACCACCACCACCATTTTTCCTCTGCACATACCTGCAACGGAGTTAAGTATCTGTTACCCCTGGTCTGTACATGCCATGAGTTGTCTGAGGTGTCCCAACAAGCCTGTTAGACATCAAAGAAAACCCAAGTTTTCCCAGTACCAGTCTAAGACTTAATATCTAGTTAGTGCTTATATGGTCAGCCTGTGATATGGTGGCAGAATAGAGCATATTGCTGCTTTAACTCCCTAGCTGAGAGCTCTCTAATAACTTCTCCAGTAATCACACCACATTTTTCCTTCTTTTTCTTCTCAAAATGATACTTCTGCTTGGATGGATTCCAGTAGAACTGAGTCATTCCAAGTTTGCTTTGCACTGGGGCCCCCTAACAGCACTTATCTATTTCCTAAAAAGTTGAAGGCTGCAGCAAAGTAAAGCAAACATCATGGAAAACATGAAGGGGATCCTGTCTGCATGTCTGGCAAATTATGCCAACAAATGGCCAGAAATGACTGAGAGAAATGAAAATGAGTGAACTTGTATGCTAACTGCAGTCTTTTCATTGTAAATGATGGAGATTAATCAACTGGGACTTCTCATTAAGATTTTCTTTTTGCTAACCAGGTTAAGAATGCCAGAGCTGTCTGAAGCTTCTTTGTAATATTCCTGAGGAATCACATTTATCAATTAGACCTCTAGCCCACTTTGCTTTTAGTGCTTCACAGGAAGCTTGGATTTGTGACCACCTCCTGGCAGAAAAGGCTAGATTTATTCACAAAATCACATCAGCTCCATGTAGCCTCCCTCTGCTCTGTCTTTGCAAATCCAGGGTGTGTTATATAGAAGTCTTTTTCACAATTAGTCTCGGTAGTCTATTCACAATTAATCTCAATCACACCTCTCCTTAGGCATTTGCTTCTCTGGCAAGGTGGGCAACTGAGCTGGGCTGGGTTCTGTCTAGCTTTCCTTTCTGTAACAGCATATATTCCTCATATGCTTTTGAATAAACAACCAAAGAAAATGACTCCCTCAGGCAGAGAGAATGACTTTGGGATAAATCCTCAAACCTGCTCAGAGCCTCGCAGTGAAATTCTTCCAGAGCACCCACACCTCGGTCCCATGCAAAAGAGAAAGTACAAATGGGTAAAACATACTGCAGTAAATTTCTCTTTTGAACTTCCCTTTTCCTTTCCACTATTCAGTAAATTGCCCAGAATGAATCACAGCCCACAAATAGATGGAGAACATGAAAATGTGTGGTTCTGTTTAGTCATACTACTGTCAGGTTCCACACTATTATGCAGCACAGTAACACACCTCATGCACAGAGGCTTTCAGGCTGAAAGCAGCACGGTTTGAAATGCTCCACTGCACAGCAATATCCACTGGCTGGATAGAAACCTTCACTGGCAGTTAAAAACACAGGTGAGTAAGCAGTGAGACTGCTTAAGCTGCTGTTTACAGCCAGGCCTGAACAAAGGTGCATTCTCATCAGTGAAGTGCTTCTCTTACAACTTTTAATGAGTTACAGAAATTAATCAAGACTTCAACAAAACAATTCTGTTAATATGGGCAAGAAAGCCTCCACAAAAGAGACACAATCACCTTTAAACAAAGAGAATGATTCAAGCAATTATATTCTAGTTACACAGAGAGCCTTGAACTTCAGGTGAGTAGTGAAGTTTCCAATGAGATTTTCAGAAAAAGATCCTTTCAACTGATAGGTTTTTTTTCCTTTTTTTGTGGTGCTCCCTGACAAGACCTTCAACTGCTGCAGACTATTAGAGGAGGTCTAGGTTGGCTATTAGAAAAAGGTTCTTCACCCAGAGGGTGAATGGGGACCAGAAAAGGCTCCCCAGGGCAGTGGTCATAGCAGCAAGCCTGACAGAGCTCAAGAAGCATTTGGACAGTGCTCTCAGGCACATGGTGGGATTGCTGGGGTTTTCCTGGGCAGGGACCAGAGTTGAACTCAGTGATTCTTGAGGGTCTCTTCCAACTCAGGACATGCTATGATTATGCCTCAAGGACTACTGGTCATTAAAGCCAGCAAACACAAGCCAGAAGAATTAGGAAGAAAGTGGGAGATGAGCTCTGCAGATGAACTTCTTCAAGCTGATCCACACAAAGATGTGATATATTCACAGTATCATAAAGATTTTATGTTCAAACTCACAAAGCTGGCCCCCAAATCATCAGCATGACAGATGCCAGAAGGGTGTCCTCCTACAAGAATCTTCACTGGCCATGGTAGCAGGGAATAATGTAAAGTAAGGAGAGTGGTGTCTAAATAAAAGCTTTTGATTCATAAGGACAGAGGCTTTTCTTTCTAAACTCCTGGCTTAACTCAAAGGCAGTATCCATATCGCTGTTAATAAAAATATGTGAAGTTGAAGTCACCACTGAATATCCCTGTTTATGGAGAACGGCATGGTCCCTCTAACACACAGACAGCGTGTATATGCAGTAGTGATGAACAGGAAACTTGAACCCACGTCTGAACCAAGCCTTTATATGCTTAGGGATGAACTTAATATGCACCACCCACTGAGAACCTAAATGTACCCACTCTCCTCAGTCTAGACAAAGCACATCATTAGGATGTAGAAGGGCCTTTCTTCAAAGTCATTAGCACCCAGAGAAGTTGCAGCAGCACAGGAGAAAGTGATGTGGCAGGGAAAGGCAGCCACTGGAGTACAGTCAATTCTCTCCTGACAGCACTGTCTGCAGAAGTCCGGCTTTCATCACAAGAAGAGTAATATTGAGAAATTCTGTTTTAAAAGGCAACAAGCAACTCAGTCCTGCAGAACAAGTCCTACAAATTTCACAATTTGAAGGTACATACAGTTGCTATTCAAATTACTTTCAAGAAAGTGCAGAGTTTGAGTTAACAGATACTGATTTTCCTGAAGTGTAATTCTGCTTTTTGGCCTAAATACTCCCTCTTTCTTACAGTGACATGCATGGATAAAGACAGATGGATAAGCACTGAAACAAGAGATGGTCAACGTGATTCAGCTGCAGCAAACTCTAGGAGAAAGTACTGAAAAATTCTTCAGCCTCCCTGGAGGTTGGTGAGAAAACTAGAGAAGAAAAATTATGGATCTTTGCCACGGGCCTTTCAGTAGGGCCAGAACTTTAAACCAATACCTTAATTTATAGTAAAACTGTAAAATACTTCAGTATTCAATTAAGCCTGTTGGTGACAGCAGTAGCTACCAGGGGATGGGAGTACTCTGTTCTTCCTTACAAAAGGTGCCAATCAGCAATAACTTACCCGATACAACTACATGATAAATCAGTGCGTATCGTGGATGTTAAAATAGTGTGAGCAGGAAATCAGGGCTATTCACTTTTAACATGCTCTCAAACTATCAAAGATGAGCATTTATTTGGAAGACTAAATATACACTGAGCAATTTTAAAATCTTTCTCAGGGTTGCTCAGCTACAGATTCTTGTCATTCAGTTTTTCTATAGAAGTCATGATTACCCACAGAGAAAAAAGACTGATGTTTTAAAACTACCTTCTGCATAAGAAATGTTTGCAACAGAAACAAGTAAATTATGGTTTGGAATTTAAAATGGCATTAATGTCCTGTAAGATTGGCTTCATGCCTAGATTGCTGAAATTTTAATTCAGAGTAGGTATCTTACACAGCTCTTCCTCATTTCCAAGGAAAGACATTACAAAACAGCCACTGTTCTGGGTTTGGTTTTTTGGTCCTTCTCATTCCCCAGTCCCCCACCCCTCTCCAGCTCATACCATTGTACCAACAATTTTCTTTAGCCCTAGTTGTATTTGACTTTCTCCACCAACACTCTGTCCACATGTTTCAGGATCACTGGGAAGCATTAACGATCACTTAAGTACTTTTCTTTCATCTCTGTACATACACAGTAATCTTTATCAAAATATTCACTGAGCTTCTGCTACCCTCATGCTCTCTTCCCAGGAGGTTTGCAGCAAGGACATACTTAGCCATTATCCTCTCCCACGCCTGCCCACACTCCCCCTTTAATGCTCCATAAAACAGTATCATTTTCCAAAACAGAGGCTTGGTGAGAACTGGGACTGCTGACCATAAATTTTCCAGAGCTTCTGCCTCCCATTCCTTGTGTCATGCATTGCTCTTGGCATTTCCTTGAGATGCCACTGCCTAGATGCTTTTCTGCAGGTCTGCAGCCCTGGCCTGTCAGGGACCAACCCTGCAGCCTCCAGATCCACAGGTGATCAGACAAGCCTAACGTGGAAAATGTGACCAGACAGTAGCATCACGTGAAAAAAAACCAAGAGGAACATCAGTCTGATTTCATTCTCCCACTTCTAAACTTGCAGATGATCTAGACAGGAGCTGTCTGTATTTAAATGAAAGGATTAATTGTCACAGACAACCAACAGTTTTCCCCTCACTGAAATTTCTTCTAAAACCAAAGCTGAAACTGTGCAAGACAGAGCTGACAGTCAGCCTGTGCTCATAATAGACTTCTTTTTGGAAGAAGAATCCCTGAGCTCTGCAATGCCACAAGCTCACACATCCTTAGAAACACCAGCATCCTGGCCTCTACAATGCAGCTGTCCCCAAAGATGCAGGGAGGTGACAAAACCATGTCACAAGGATATTTCTAGCAATTCAAGTTTCCTTACAAGGTGCACATACATCTTCCTTCTGCAAAGAAACATGCCCAGATCCAGTTTCTAAGGACAATTCATTCATTTTGGCCCCCTGCCCTGGGAACAACTCAACTGTGAGCAGGGGGAAGCACCTTGTAGGTCTTACATCAAGGCTGACCCATCACTTCCTTTGAGTGACCAGAAGGCACTGGTCACCCAACCAGGCAGACTGGTGGCAGGGGCTTACGTGTGCCACTGCCAGGCATTTTCATCACTTAAATGATAAACTGCATTCCTTGTCCATACAATGAGGTAGGGTCTGTCTTCAGCCAAGACAATAAAGTATCTTTTCATTATTTACACCCTAATTTTTACTATCCAGACTTACACAGGTGGCCACAATAAAAATCTGAGAATCCCTGGCAACATACATTCTTCCTGAGATCTCATTTTTCTCCTTGAAGTGCCACTGAGTTTATTAGTGCTGGCTCTGCTTCACACATGAGAGGGGCGAGCCACATGACTTATTTCACAAATTCATTTCACCTAAAATGCAAAATCTTGAAAAGGCCCTTTATAATGAAAGTAGTGCTGGAAACATGGTTTCCAGAACACTGCACAATCTCTGTACACGGTGTAATTACATCTTAGCATTCTGCAGAATCCCAGTGTACGGCTTAAATGCTATTAATTGTAAGCAGTTTTGTTCCACAGGATGTTGTTCGCCGATAACTACTCAATTAGGGTTATTTTGCAATTAGTCTACTCACAGTAAATTTATTGCAACCAGAGTCATCTGTGGTGCAGCAAATTAAACTGCTGTCTGGGCTGCATGTGCAGTGGCTCTTACAGGCTCCTTACACCATGCACAGCTCACCACAGTGATTTTGCCACACTAACCAATTAAACATACAGAAAAGCAGCAGCAGCCAACATCATTTGGAGTCCTCAAACCAGCAGAAAAAGACAAATCTGGGGTTCAGTGATCTGTAGATGAAACCCAACAAGCCCAAAAACGCACTGCCAAAAACTAAAAAGCTAAACAAATCAAACAGCTATACGTCACTGTGCACGTATACATGCATATTGAGTGGATGAAAGCCTTTATTTGCTTAGTTCCAGGTCCCATTCTTTCCAAATTTTACAGAGTATGCTCTCATTTCCATGCCTTGAAGGAGAGCTCTGCTCCACCCCATAAGTATTTGGCATCTTAGTGACTTACCCTCTCCCTTCCTGCGAATCATACCTCTTTCTGTTGAGTGCTTTGAAGTAGTCAAATAAAAACATTATAGACATTCAGACTGCTATTACCTGTGTGTATTATTCAGTAAACAGAGCTCCAGAGCCCTTTTCTCTCAGTTTGAAAACCAAAAGGCTGTGATTTCTAAAATGAAATAGAAAATTTTCTTCTCAGCAGCCTGTAAGAAGCTGAAATCTCTTGCTTAGATGTGCCAGAATGGCATTATCAATAAGCAACCAGAGAGAAGGCAGTCTGATAAATGATGTGGGATGAGGGCAGCTTAATTATTTTCCTACTTTATTATAAGCTGGGTTTACTCCACAGGGAAGAAGGCAGCACAAAATCTGTTTGATTTAAAAACTTAGAAAAGACAACAGAAGAGCCAAAGGGAAGTAAATCAGGCTCACTTGAGGCTCTCTGCTTTCCTAAGGACTTTTCTTTTGCTGGAACTGTATCTTAGAAAACATCCCTCAAAAAACCCTGCAACATACCTTCAGTCTATCTAGAGCCATAGAGCTGGATCAAGAATAAACCCAGCTGGGTAATTAATAGTAAGGATTAGGCCAGGTCTCCCTGGGGATATGGCAGCCCAGAGGAGCCTGATGTAGGTACCCCTTGGCACCGTGCCTGCGATGACTCATGGACCTGGTGCCAATGACTAAGGAGGAACTGTGTACCATGTCCTGCCAGGAAACTTGCAAGACAAGGGATTTGGAGCTACAAACTACCACAGTCCACATGGAAGTGAAAATCAGAGAACTCAGGGTCTGAACCCAGGCAGTGGGTCAGAAGCTGGGCTATTTTCAACATAAAAGGAAGATTGTAAGTAGAAATCACAACTTCAATACCATGTTGAAATGTGGAGTTGTGCAATTGTAACTGCACTGCTGCCCATTGCTGTTGGGCAGCAATCTCAGCAGTCACGGTCAGGGTCACAGTGGCCATTCTAGCACTGTGCTCCTGCCCGTGGTAATAATCTCCTGTTCCATAGCATTTGTGCCCTGTTTTTAGGACCAGCTTGCTGGGAAATGCCATCTCATGTGCTCTGCAAGTCAGATAACTGGTAAAGCTGCCATGTCCTGTTTTGTTGTTTCAGAAGTGATGCCCTTAGAGGGACTGTAGCCCTCACGGAAACACCTGCATGTCAAACAAGTAGTGACTATCATGCTCTTGCTTTTATACACTGAAGATAGTTATAATCAACTTTCTTTGCCTGTTGCCTTTGGAAACAATAAAATACTTCAAAAAGAAACAGCTTGTATGATCCTGTTCCCATTGATAACCACTCAAGTGAACATATCACTTAACATTTATGACAATCCAGCTGGATGGAGTCATGTCCATGATTGATGGCTACACTTAGCAATGTCGTGGTTTTGATCAGCTGAGACAAGATCCAAGGGGATTAAACAATGGATGACATCTCAATGGAAACCAGAGCACTGGGAACATGTTTATATGTTGGGATAATGGATGAATGTGCTGCTCCAACGCATAAATATTTATACTTCACAGCTCTGCTGAAAACAGACAGGAAACCTTTTTTCAAACAAAACTGAAGGGAACAACACTCACATGTTGAATATAGACTCAGTCCCTCAATGTCTGACTTTTGCTGACAAACAGCATACAGCTCTTTTAATGCACAAAGTGGCAACACTGCTACCCACACCTTCCCATCAGCAATCCTAACAATGGGGTGCCTTATATCCCCAAAAGCTGGTGGCAAACATCTCCAAACCAAATTCAACTCCTTTCAAGGACCCCCAGAGTTGATGATGTTACCTTTGTTAAGGGATGGAGCCACTCTCTGTGTGAGTGAACAACAGCAGTATTTATGTTCTGCAGTGGGGAGGAGGGATACGGGACCACAACACGCTGGAACTCAGATAATGTATCTTTAACAGGGCTGTAAAGTTCAAGGGACCTACCAGGTTATGTACATCTAAGGTTTCCAGAGGCACCTTCAGTTTTGGGGGTCCCACATGCCTGCCTTGATAGTACTGTACTTAAACATTTGAAAAATGACTTCAAAGTCTGAAGATCTCTGTAGGTCTGATGTCCCAATCTGACTGTGCATTGGTGCCTCCTGCATAAGCAACTTGTGTCCCATTCAATATGCTGCTGCATTATCACTTCCCCAGCAAAGCTCCCAGATCTGCTCTACAGCAACCTCATACAGAGCATGGGAGGGTCAGACTTTCTGCAAGGAAATCTGGCAGTTGAAGTGGTTAACTTCATTTGTCAGCATGGGCAGAAGGAAATAACCTTGAGGCAAAGAAAAGTAAACATTTTCCACACACATCCATCTGGCTAAGTTAAGATGTCTCTCAATTAGTCTTTTTTAAGCAAGTGCTGCTGTCTAAAATAAAAAACTAAGTGAAACTGTAGCTCTGCAAACCCAAAAATTTTTCACACGCTCTTTTTACACTTAACTTTTTAAATGTGGTATACATCCATACCACTTGAATTTTGCCTAAATTAACCATATTTGGACAGCTTCTTCATTTCTCTAGTCATGTTTGTAGCTCCCAGATTTCCTGAACGTTTTACTGTGTCTTATTACAATGTAAGCATTTATACCAATGTCCTATGTACCTCCATGCTGAAAGGCTTCAAGTGTAAAATGCAACACTCTCCTTGGTTCTAAGACACACTATTATCCTGACTGCAGGGCATAAGAGATAAATCCTGTATTTAAAAAGGAAGCAATAAATATTTCTGGAGAAACTTGTTTTAAGAGTAGCATTTGTTTAAAACTCCTGGAAAGTAACCCTGTATCCCTGGGAGACAGATTACCAGGCAGGGAATGGAATCATAGGTGTGTGCAAAACTGCACAGCTGCAGTGTGTGCCCACACTAATGACAGTACAGCTTCCAGCTCTCTCCAGGGTATCACTTGCATATTTGTATACATGATACATTTACTCTACACAAGTGATACAGCACTGATTATGTTACTAAGACATGTCCTTGATCCCAGAAAGTGTAGAACAGTGTCTGCAAGGTGCTGACCTCCATTAACTTTCTCCCAGACCAGAGCTGACTGCCCTGTCATTAGGGAGGAAGAGGGAAGGATAGCAAGGACATGCTTTTCACCATGAATTCCATCTTTGACACCTCAGTGGGACCTCTAAGGCACCCAAGGGTACTCTCTGATGCTCAGTCTGTCATTGATGTCTGGTTTTTGTTCAATTCTTAATTCTCTACTGTTCTTTTATCTCCCCTTCAACTTGTGCTGCCTTTGCTGTCCCTCTTCCCTTCTTCCCACTGAACACCAAGTCTTCTGCCTGCACCATTAATACTTTGTCTCCAATGCCTGCCCATCCAGCTTAACAATTTGGAGTATTACCATGATAAGAAAGGGAGAAAAAGCACCAAAAGAGCTATGGTAAAAAACCAAAAAACAAAACAGTCACAGATATACTGGGGTGGGGAATGGGGTGCTCACACCATTCATCCTGGTAATATGCACCATCTAAATTAAAAACCTAACAATCCTATTACAGGCAGATGTGCCTGTTTGGAAACATTCTCTGGGGCAGCTCCTCTCTTCCACTATCTGTATGGGGAATTTAACCTCCTAATTTAGGCAATAGCAACATGGATCATTCTCTCCATCCCACTGAAACCACTCTGTAGCACCCACTGCTTTGTGATGGTGCAATAAACAGGTACCATGGGGGTTAGAGGATATAACTAAATGTTCCTAATGGAAGAACCTAAACATCCCCTAGTTCCATGGCTCACCATGTTTACTCTATTACCTCAAAGCAAAACCTATTCTCTAGTTTTGTAGCAGTCCCTCTGCACTTTCAGCCTGAATAAAGGCATCAGCATATCCTTCTGTGTAAGGGCTGAAGTGCCAGTTACAGGATGGAGACTCTGGACTGCTGTATAAACAAATGCTGCTGTGGATAATGCTGCTCCTTGATCAATACCCACTCTGATCAACTGATCAATGTTTTGGGGTTTTTTTAAAGGCACTTTGCTTTATGGGAAGCTTAAAGTTTGATGAATGGTGGCACGTGAAGCAGTCTGAAAAGTAGGAAAAAGTCAGCTCAGAAATGCAAACTAACAGCAAGCTGAGAGGTAACTCATGATCTGACGGCATGGAGAAACCAAAAGCAGCAAATCAAAGCCTGGCTTAGGCCAGCAGAGGTAACTGACTCTCCACAGCAGTGATTTTGAAAATAACTTTTGCTGATTCAAGAACATTAAAAATAGAAGTCAGCCACAAAATTGGATTTTACCCATGCTTTTGGAAATTTTTTAACTGTACTTCTGATATTTATGTGGGTTATTTAAATGCTTAAGATTCCACTGTGCCAGAAAAATAGCCATATGGCCATAACAGCAGTGTCACTCATTTATTGATTAGCATAAAGCACCAACATTCACAATGGTTGTTCCCTGATCACTAAAAAGCAACTCCTGCACAGAATAACAAGACTTTGACTAAGCTTCTCTATGTCTGTAGATTAAGAACCAAGAGAAACAGGAGTAGCAGCTGAATAACCAGATCACATCATGCACTAAAAAACTGGTAGAAATTACTAGTAATTGTACAGGAATCTACCAAAGATCCTGTGACATCCATGTAATTCCCTGTTTAAAACATCCTCCAACTATCCCTTGTTTTCACAGACCAAGGACATTACGCATTCCTGCAATAAAGCCATTTTTGTCATCAGAAGGCAATATATAGAGTCCTTCCCCCGAGATAATGTGTTATTTCTCCTTCACCATCTCCCAACTTACCCTCCAGGGTACAGAAACGCGTCACCTTCTCCGGCATCAGCTTCCCCAGCTTGTGCTGACAATACACATCCGCGATCTCCTGGCGACACTGCTTAGATTTGGAGCGGGACATGGCTGAGATCGCCTCTTTGCCCGTGACCTCACATTTTGGTGGCTGGTCGTATTTCAATTCAGGGGAGCTGTTTTCAATTTTTTTTAAATGAAGCTCTTTGGGAGATCTGTCAATCTCCTTCAGATTGTTGTTGTTGCTGCTGTTTTTTCTGGGGTGATCACTGAATTGCACCACCTCATTGGAGTTCTTCCCCAGCAGCAAGTTCTCCTTCATCTTTTCCTCTTCCAGTTTCTTTCTCAAGTGCTCCTTTTGCTTGCTAAGGGGTTTTTTCACCAGCTCAGACTGGTCTTTTTGCCTCTGAGTCCTGGGAGCAAAGTTACTGTTATCAATAGTTTCAAAGTCCTTGGGAACTGAATTTTCATTATTGCTGTCTGTTCGCATTTTCTCTTTCGGTCGGTGGGAAAAATAGCCATCCTATAAATGGGGAGAAAAATTATACTCATCTTACTACAGCAGTCATTTCCCATGCATTACAAGCATTTCTTACATGAAAACATAAACCAATTACAATCCAACATACTGCAAAAAGTCCCCAGGTTAGCGTTCATAGCAGCAAGACGGAATCGAGAGGTCTCTGAGCTGCCCAAGTCACCCACAGTGGTACCCCCTTCCCCACCGGGCCAGAGTCCAACTCCCATCTCAGATGGGGCAGGGAGGTTTTACACAGGTTTGTGAGCAGTGACTAACCAGACACTTCACCTCGACACCATTAAATATCCATGACAAAACTACAGCCTGAGCTTTCTTCCAGTAAAGTAACTTTGCTACAAACCAAACCCCTTGTAATTTTGGTGGGTTTTTTTTTTAAGTTTCTACATACTAGAACTTTGAATAAGTGTTCCCATGGGGTGCATGGCAGGCTTCCTGCAGGTGGGAAGCTGTGGCAGCTATGAGCCCTGTGTGAGCAGCTGCAGACATTTGGGCTTCCCAGGAGGGTCAGAGCCAGGCTCAGATGTTGGCTCTTAATCACCATGCTCTTCTTCTCCACACTTTGATAAATACACAACCCATAATGTTGAAACATTTAAAATACATCACATAAAGGAAAAGGAATAGATAACGTAAAGTATTTGTCTGCAGCAGAATAATGCTTTGCTTCACAATGTCATCCCTGTGATAGGTGGAGACCTATTGCCACAGGAACTTGTCCTTGCTCATCAACAGCACAGTGAGTTCACAAGAGCACAGAAAAGGGAGGATTCTCACAGGGTCCAAGAGACAGCAGAGAACTCAGGGATCTGCTCTAGAAAATACATACAGGCTAGAACAGAACCAAGAGGCACTCACATGTGTATATGACTAACAAATGGCAAACTGATAGCCAGGGGTGGGGGAGGTTCAGCTGCCTTTGCTCCAACCATGGAAACTAGTCCTCAGACTACTGGGGGACACCATTTTCAGACCCACAGACCAGGAAATATCTCAATTTCCAAAAGTGATCAGCAGCAGATTAAATCAATGATGGATTACTATTAAAACGTCTCAAGACAGGAGTATAAATACTGATAGACTTTTTGAGTCTGTCCTGTTTCCTTTCCACTTGTGGAAGACCTAACCAAAAATCAGAGGCTGGGAAATGACAGCATCACTAACATGACTGATGGGAGCATCTTTTAGCACCTGTGAACCATATTTTGTATTCAAAACATTTTACCAGCATGAGCTAATTGTTTCTCACACCTCTTCTGGGAGGAACTAAACAGTCGGGGGTTGCAGAGAAAGGGAAAGGAGATAATGACTTATCCAAGGCCATGCAGGGAGTCAGTATCAGTCTGACCTCTGCAGCTCAGCAATGAGAAATGTTTGAATAGTTTATTCATTAGAAGATGTTTTGTGAGTGGATGAAGGGATTCTCTCCCCATGAAAATGTTCAGTTTGCAACTAGCTTTAGCAGACTGACGCAGAAGAACACAATAAGACCAACTCCCACCTGGCTACCCTCTCCTCTCAGGTGGTTGTACAGTGATAAGATCTCCCTTGAGCCTCCTCTTCTCCCGGTTAAACACCCCCAGCTCCCTCAGCTGCTCCTCATCAGACTTGTGCTCCCAATCCTTCCCCAGCTTTGTTGGTCTTCACTGAACCAAAGATAAAATAAAGCCAACAAAAAATAGTTTTGAGGTAGCCTGCATTCCCACGAATGACCAAACTTAAATAAAAATTAAATTACTTTTAGAGCCCAGCTCTCATCTCTTGTCCTGGATCTCCAACAGATCTCCAAAGAAAAAGACCAACCTTATCTTTTTCAATAAACTCTTTCTAAGGTCTCTAAGGTAATGCCATGACAGGATATTTCTACGTATCTTGGCAACATTCCCTCTCACAGGCTGACCCTTGCTAAATGACTTTTGTCTTAAAATTAAAAAAAAAAAACTAAAAAACCTAATCTGTACAGCAAATGCATGTTGATAAAGGGGAGAAGGGAGAGAGAGGAGATGTTCGTGGTTGGTTTTTTGTGGTAACTATTGCCCACAAAGGAGCCATCGTTCTGAACCAGAGCAGGAGGCAGACCCTCCTGCGTGCCCTGGGGTGCACAGCCTTCCCTGCGCCCAGGAGTTCGGGACAAGCAGTGCAGCTTCCCTGGGAGTGCAGCTCCGGGTGGGGACGCAGTGATCCCACCTGGCTGAGGCACTGCGCTGGCACGGAGCTGGGAGGAAACCTCAGGAGAAAACAGCAAAGCAAACAGCAGATTTACTGGTGTGCGGTTCACCTCTTTAAACTGTTTTCCTCCTTCAAGTGCTTTGCCCCCTCTGGGAAATGATTTTCCAAGTCTACATGCTGGAATCTGAAAAAACAAATGAATTCTAAATGCTTCAAAGGCAGACACAAAACGAAGCTTGGCTGTAACTCTTCCCTGCCTGCAGGGACAGTGAACGCCACAAAACCTCCCCAAGGAGGACACCCAGTGTCTGCAGGGACATCTCTTTGGGAGGAGCAGGGACTAAAAATAAAGCAGGGAATGTACAACTATAAAACCAATAGCTATAGATATACACTGAAAAACAAAGACATGTAATAAATACCCCAGTCGGACAGTCAAATCCAGCCTCACGCAATCTCACACCTGTTGGTGCAAGTGTTAAATGCCACAAACCCAGAAATCTCCGCCCACCTTTAATTTGCATTTCTCTCTCAATTGCTGTCACCAAAGCCAAGCATGGTTTTTACAGTATAATGATTTCAAGATAGGCTCCATACACGACAGCAGAACAGAACACATTTGCAGTGCAGAGGAAACGAAACTCAGCACTCTGAGCTCAGAACAGCGGCAGCTGCTGACAATAAGTTGTGCTCATTTGTGAAGTTCAGGGGCACAAACAAAAGCAGCACATCTGGTTTTCAGCTGGCTAAAGGAAGATGGGTTTCACTTGCTGTGCAATGTTTTATTTTCACAGTCCTGGATTAATTGCAGACTTTGTCATGGATGTCTGAGACAATCAAGACAGGACAAAGTCATCTCACAGCAAGATGATCTGGGAACGAGGCAGTCCTGGTTCTGACAGTACCACGGAGCATACATCAGTGGGTTCACTGTCTGAATCATCCTTTTGCTCAACTTCTATCTAGCTATTTGTTGGTAGCACCTTCTTATCTCTGTGTTTGCAAATCACTGAAAAAATGGCAGGCTATACCAGGAACAACTGAGCAGCTGAGAGCCTATTAATAGAGCCTGTATGTGTCCACAATCAAAGATGAAAGTAGCATTTTCAAACCAACGCCAAACACTGCTGTTTTTTGCTGTTGTATAGTCTTAATCTCGTCCAAAGAACACACAAAAAGTTATTAGGAAAAGCACCATTTTGATCTTTGAAACAGACCAATTCTCTCTAGAATAGACATAGACCAGAGGAGGATCTATCCAAAGACTAACCCTTTGAGAGGCTATTACATTACACTACTCAGTATTGTATGGTGTCAAACACAACACATGCCACCCAAAAGCACATATTTCAGCTGTGCTTCTCCTACAGTCCTACTTCTGCCAGTTTAAAGCCCTTACCTCTATCACTCCACACCCTTGTAGAAATCCCTCTCCAGCTCTTTTAGGTACTGGAAGGTGTAAAAAGAAAACTCTGAAGAGTTTTCATCACTTTGCAGGACCGTATTTCACAGATGAAGTGTGACACTGTGGATGTATATCACAGAACACAGGCCTACGAGGAGGGTATCAGATATCACAAACAGAAATTTTCTGTCCTAACTTTATCTGGTTCTCAGAAGATACACAGAGAGGTTAACTGCTGAGTACTCAATGGCAGGAGTCCTGGCAGGGAGAGTTTTAATGACTGTGGGGCCTCTTCTGCGCCTGTGCACGCTGCAATTCAGCAATAACAGGCAAATACTCTGAAACTGGGAAAGAACAGTCTGTACCCAGGAGCGTGCATGAGATCACTGCCAATTACATACTGATTGCCATTGACGCTAAAAATAATATTTTAACATTAATGCAAAAATAACATTTAATGCTCAGAGCCATTTTATGTAAGGAGAGTTTGAATTCTGCTCCAAATTCTGCTGTTTGCTGCAGATCTTACTTCTCCAAACTCCAACTTTAATGTGTTTTATTAAAGTTTGTCAGACATAGCATATGCTCTTTGGTATATTAGGCACTATATCTACAGTGATTGAGGGTCTGGGGCTCAGGTACTGTGAGTTTGATTGACTTCAAAGTCCCATCTATCTCCAGAAGGAAAGCCTGTGTTTCTGCAGAGACTTTGCAATCTACTGAGAAAATCATGTAATAAATTGCTGCTGTAACCTACTACAGACCCAACAACAGCAGCTGCTGCTCACTCTACCTAGCACAAAGACGGAGAATTTGGAAGAACTTTACAGCCCTCTGTAATGACAAATGGATTTTAATGACAGCCTGTTAACACTTTCAGAGGCTTTTGCAGGTACAAGCCACACCAGCTCAGCTATGTAAGGTTGCATACCTGTAGACTGCCTCTCTCCATACATTTTTCACTTTTATCTGTCAGCTATATTTGCATCTAAATTAAACACATTCAAGCACAAACATGAGTTTGGGATTGCCCAGTTTAAATAATCTAGGTCACAAACTCTCAGGTAATCTTTCAGGTACAGATCTGTATGTATCTTGTGTGCTAAACACAGGAGGTTAAAGGCTATGGTTGCAGCAGTGGCCAAGGGAAAACTAACAAACCAGCACATTCTCTGAGGGATATCCTTCTGTAAGACCAGAACACACTATAAAGCCATTAGGTATCAACTTGCACAGTGTCTGACTGTCCCTGGAAGGAATGCCTCTGCCAACAGCCAGGATTAGGCAATGACTGTCCATTTTTGCAGTGTGCAAAAAGCCAACACCAGACCAATTTCAAATCTGCTTTCAGAGAGATAACCTAACGTGCATTTAAATCAGCAGAGACTCAAACACCAGCAGACTGATGTGCACCAGCTCTGCAGACAGCAAGGGTGGGCAGGCAGACTGAGTGGCTGAGAGACCCAACTCAGGACACCAAAGCCAAGGGGAAGAGCCCATGCCATGCAGGTGGGCACTGCTGCAGCATCACCAGCTACACACCTGTGGAAGCACAGTGCTGTCAGAAGGCTCCTTTTGTAGAGGCTTTGTATGGAAAGTCAAAGAAAACCTTAATCAGTTCACAAAGGCACACAGTGAGAGCTTGCATTTATCTGTGAGAGGTGTTCATTGTATTGTGCAGAGCATTTCCCCCTGACAATAAGAAAATGTTCCCTTCTCAGGAAAAGTTATTCATTGTATGATTTCTGTATCAACCAAGTCCTATAAATGCTGCACAGATGGATGGACCATGTGCAATCAAGCCCTGAATGGCAAATGTTCACAGTTTCAGTTTATCTGACAACTGATTTTCTCCCCAGCATGGAAGGATTTGCTGTCTTTTTGTACTGAGAACATATTCTCATATTGTTCCCTTGGCAAAGCCTGGTACCTCTTAAAGACACAGCAAAACACACCAGAAATATGCATAAGCATACACTGAGCAACAACAAAACACACAGACCTTCCTGTAAGTACAACGTACTGGACATGCTGGCCTTGAGGGCCTGGTATAAATCAGACACCTGCACTATAAAAAAACTAGGTATTTTTCCTCCTGTCATATAATAAAGCACATCACAATTATTGACCTCATGTGAAAATATGCACTGACTGGGCACCATGCAGGACCACACACGTCTGAGGCCCCCAGAGCTGGTTGCAGGCATTTGTCTCCTTACTGGGGTGAGCTGTGTGGCTGCAGGACCCAAACCAGCTCATGGCTCCAAGAGGTGGGGAACAGCTTCAAAATCTGCATTGTATGTCAAAGCCCCAAAAAGACCTGGTTGGCTTTTATGGGACCATCTATCTTACCTGCCCTATGACCAAGAAGAATTTAAACAGTACTATGGGAAGATAACCAAAACACCTTTCTGTTCAATATTAATCACAGCTCTGTGACATAGTATTTTACAGTACTTGTTAATTCTTCATTAATGACACCTTCCAATTGCCAGTTGAAACCAAAACTTTTTGCCTCCTGAACTACAAACTTTACATTATGGTCTTGAGAACAAGAGCAGAAATTATAAGTATTCCTTATGCTTTGGTGGGCTCAAAATCTGATTTCATCCCATTTTTTTGGAAATGGTTGGGCTCCCCCTCTCCCTTGGCAAATGGTCGAAGAAGCTTTTCAGACCCCCCCATTCCACAGGCAGCTACAGGCTGCCAAACTGAAGAGCATGGCAAATTCAGCCCCGTGGCTGGTTCCCAAAGCCATCCTGGGAAGCAGCTTTGCTCAGTTCTCCTTTCCTGCAAGAGTCCAAGAATAAAACATCTTTTGTCATCACTGTAAAGAAAAAACACAGGGCATTTTCCTGGCGTTGTCTAAATGCTCACTGTTGTGCTAAATGCATGGTGACCATCATAATTATGCTAATTGAATTTAAAAAGAGTCACAGCAGAGAATTGCTGAGCCAGGCAGGAGAATGGGTTAGATCCTGACTCTCTTCCCCCTGGCAGACCAAGTGAGCCCATTCCCCAGGATGATCAGGTGTGTGGGGCTGACACAGAGGAGCCTCGGGCCCCTCACTGCAGCCCACCGTGGTCCAGGGGCTGAGCACCACGGCAGTATCACCTGCTGTGCTCAACAGCACAGATTCCAACATCCTTCAGATCCTCAGTTCAATGGCTCAGAAGGCCACTGGCTCAGGGAAAGGTGTTGCCTCAGGTAGGGTGAGACCCTGCTGATACAAAATGAACTCTGGATACAAAGCCTGTCCTACCACATCCACATCTTTCAAACTACAAAACAACCACTGCTCTGCTTGAAGTCACCGTGCAGCCACATGGATGCAGAGCAGACACCCTGCCAGAACACCAAAACAAACAAGAAATTGGGAATTTTAATCGAAGACGTGGTTGATGTGCCACGAGACCCTTGGAAAACAAGTACTTTTGGCAGGTTTGAACAAAAGCAAGGCCAAAGAGAGCAGATGGAGGAAAGGCAGCAGATGTTAGTGCAGTTATATTTTTCCATATGTTTTCCTGTTTTGCTGTAATAAGTACATTGTACTTTAATTGTCAGTGGCTGAAGACTTGTGAGAAATATTTTGTGAGAAATATATTATGCTACTTTATGCCTTTCACTGAAAAGGGAGATGCAAAAGGTGAAAACAAGTTTATTGGCTTGCAAACTGGTAAAGATGAAAGATGTTATTAGTTCAAACACAGTGCTTTCTGTTATGTAAAAGGATTATGAGGAAAAGCAATTGTTTGGGTTAAAAGGGGGATTCTGATCCTTGAAAAAGCATGAATCCTTCAGGTTCAGTGCTAACAGATACTTACAGGCACAGCCAGCCCGAAACTACTGCAACACTTGTGTTTCAAGACTGCAGAGTAACAGATGGACCACCACCAAGTGCACGGGGGACCCTGTGCTGGAACATCTGCACTGGCAAGTGGTTGTTTGGAGGATTATTTTTCCCTTCTTTTTCAAAAATGTTGCCATCAATTTTTATTTTTTCTTAAAATCAGTCTCAGCAGTATGTTCCAAAACACTAGAAACAACATTGTAAAAACATCATTAATAGAAGCTGCTTTTATTCCTTTAGCATACATACATTAAGGAAAGATATTCTGGTTTGAAATCAAATGAAAACAGCTTCAAAACTTTGTCTGCTTTTCTCAAAAGAGTTTTTCTGGTTTTTTTTCTGACATGTGACTTATTTTCAGAGTGATTTAGATCAGGGAGTAAAATAATATTGCATCCCTCAAGAGGCCAGACAGATTTTCACATTTGTTCCAGCTAAGCACAGTAACTGTATGAAAACCCATATTGTAACAACAGTAATTTCAAATGTTCATCTGGTTATTAAGAATACTGCTAGAGGGAGCTGTGAAAGCAGATACCCATAGTGCTCAAAAACTGACCACTTTGTTTTCTGCTAATTTAAACCTCTCAGAAAAGTTTGTACTTAAGACACCACAGACTAGTCAAATTTATTCAATCTGTAACAGAACTTGATTTATAAACAATGACTGCCCCCACTTTACATATATTGTTCCCTTTCAAATCCCATTCGATCTCATTAAGACTCCAGACTCATGCACAAGCCCTTCTCTTGGCAAAGGTCCCTTCCAGTCCAATTCACCAACAGGAACAGCAACACTCACTGAGTTAGGGCAGCATTTTTTGCCTGTACACACACACACACTTTAATGGTTTCCACCTCTGCTTTGCAGCACATTTAGCTCTGCATGGGTGTGGGCAAGGGAACCCATCCCTGCATGACACAACACATTGCTCCATTCCCAGGGGAACAAGCCCTGAAAAGACCATTCATTTGAGCAACTGTCCTGGAACATTTACCAGAGTTATTAAACCTCCTGGATTCATTTCAGCTTAACCACATCTTTAAACAGAAGTCACCACAAAACTAGGAAAGAGATGAAGGAGTACTGGCCTGACAGTGCAAAACGCAGCTTCTGAAAAAGCTCAGGAAAACCCTGGAGGTTTATTTCCCTACAGCTTCTTCTCAAGAGAAGGTGGATCTTACAGTCCTTCCAAGAAAGAGTTCAGACATGAAGGAGCTCACAAAGAAGTCAGCCCTTTGTCAAGGGAGAGATACTTAAGTGACCTTTTATACCAATGTCTATTACTTTGTGGTCTGTGCATAGGACCCTCGGACAGCTGAAGAGCAGATACAGGCACAGGGCTCCTTGTGCTGTTCTCACCCCTTCCTGAGAAGATTTTTGCCAGGGGATGGCACAGCTGGCACAGGGCTGGGTGTTGGGCTTGCACAGAGACAACTTCAGGGGTGTGGGACAGGAGTTCAGCAGGTAAGGCCAAGGCTGGTATATCTACATAGTTGTTTTTCCTGATGCCTATTCTAATACTGAAAGGAAAATGTGAGATGTTCCCTGTTCCTTGTATCACCAAATAGTACTGTTTCATTATTTGACAAAGGAGCCCCAAAGAGATAGTATGTAAATAAATAACACAAAATAAGAGCAGGAATAAAGCTCAGTCGTTTGAATGTTTAGAATATGGACACAATAACCACACTGAATACCCATTATGAGCCAACCTGTTCTTTTTTTTTTATCCTTTCCCTTCTCAGCGACCCACCCCATAAAAAAATAACATGGCTAATCTGAACTGAATTCCTCTGCTTTCATCTCCATTTCTTTCATGCAAAATTCAGCCAATATAGATTTTATATCTTTCAGAGCAGTAGTAAACACTTGAAATTGCTTCCTGGTGACTTGTTATTAACTAGATTCCAACTCAATTCATCAGGAGGCCTATTCCAACTCCAACCTAAACAATCTTGAGCAGCCCAGGGTGAATTGCTAAGACACACAATAGGATCTCTGGCAGCTACAGAAATTAAACATAATTAAAATATGATGGTAGAAACCAAAGACGCCCCCACATACAAATGAAAACATCCTTGTAAAATACGGTCAGTTTAGCACAAACGTATTCAGCCTTAATTAGGTAGAAAATCTATATAGATGAATACAATGCAAAGAATAATAATGAACTTCAGGATTACACTTTGTTACTTGGAGGCAAAAAACAACACAAATAAATGGGAAGTAATTGGACCTTATTTAATAGTCTCAGACTATCAGCTTGAACAACTATAATTGTTAAAGACCCTGCAGTGATCTTCTACTGATAAATGTTGTTAAATCAGAATTGCAATACAACAAGCATGAAGAGCAAAGCCTATTAATATGAACAGCACTGAAAAAAATAGATTCCTTCACATCTGTTTTCACCAGCTTCACGCAGAGCCTTTGAGCCAAGCACATAGAAATGAAAGGCCTCCATGTTTCCTCGTGTTTTGGGTGAGACTGGAATATAAACATTTCCACACCCCTGCTTCCTGCTGGGGGACTGCAGATGAGCAGCAGTTATCCAGTGCTGGGTAAGTGGCAACACTACGTCTGGTATCCCGGAGCCCCAGCGTATTATCCTGTCTCTGCTATTCCAAACAAGTCAAACAGACCCTTTCATGCATGTGCAGAGCTCTGCCATGGGACTCTATGGACTGGGAGGGATGGGTGGCCATGGGGCAGAAATCCAGGCCCATGACAAAGCAACAGTAAAAAGGGGATTTAGATAATGGTTTGCAACTTCTCAGAAAGTTCTTCTGCAGGACCAGTAAGTTACATTAAAATAAAAATTGAAGAAGCCAGAGATTATTATTATGGGCTCTGCCATCTCCCTTCTTAGCTACCCTATGAGAAGTTCAGCCTTCCTGAAAACTCAGCCCAGGACCTGGCTGCAGCAAGGATTCTGTATATGGTACTGCATTCTCAGTTCTTGCAAATACATTCAGTAAGAGCAACACAAATGAGCATTTTTAACAAAATAATGAAACATGACAGAGATCTGAGTTTAAAAGATAGAGCAGCAGATTTCTGACAGCAAAAAGATGCACCTTAAGTTCAAAAACTCATCATCATGTTGGATCCAGTAAAGATGGTGAAGAACATATGCACTAGGATAAGACATCAAAAAGTTTGACAGGGAACTGCCCTCTACCCTTACTTGAATAGATCCTAAGTTTGGAGTTCAAAACCTCTCTCTGTACCACTCCAGAAAGGCTGACTACATTTCAGCCAAACACCAGATTGTATAGAGCCCAACTTTCTTTAGCCACATAACAGTTTTTCTCTCATGCTGTAAGCACAGTGCTGTCAAAACACTGATTTGTAATTACACTGTCTTTAACAGAAGTCATATTGCCATAACTCCCCATTACAATTAATCAGAAACAAGGAATCACTCCACACACAATGTGAATATATATACCAGCACATCCTCAACAGACAGAACCAGGTGGCCAGCAGAGCATAATGTTACCTTTGTCACCATTCACAGACTATACCATGCAGAAAAATAGTATCCCAATATACTCCATTGTATTAACTAACACTGTTATTTTAGAGCATAATAAAAATGCTTCCTTCTAAGGGCAATCCCAGGCCTTGCAACTAAGCCAAAGGTTTATTTACAATCAGCGGTTTTTCATGTGATCTAAAATAAACTTTACCCCAGGGACCTTAAGGAAGTCTATGTTCTGAAAGCATGAGGAAACTCAAATGCTATCAGGCTTTTGTGTTCTTGATGGACACCTAATTCAGTAACTTCTTGCATGCATGAAATCTGCAGTGTCTTCCTTTTGCACCATGAGTATTCACCCATCACTGACAGTGAGCCCAATGTCCTTGCAGGGACAGGCTCATTCACACAGTGCTGTACTGTGACAGAACACAGCAGGACCAGCAACATCCTCCTTCAGGTCCAGCTCTGGCCACTCCCCAGTTGCTCTGCTGCAGCCTTCTCTAACTCTTGGGCAAGTTTTAGAGTTTATACTCAATTTTCCATCCTGTGATTCTGGTCTGACTTACAGGGTCTAAATTGTCTTCCACATTAGGACAACACAGTCCATGGCAATACTGTTGAGATGTATTCTTGACCAAGTTAACTGATTATTTCTGTTTTCATTTATAACATGTGCTCACTCACACAGTTACAGTAACACATACTCACATGTATCTGCCATTCCAACTTCCCATTTGTGGCATTCAGCATTCCTAACTATTCAGTGAACCAAAGTTATGATTTGGATGTCTACTGCAAAACCCTGCTCCATACTGGCTGTGATCAACCTGCACCACTTTAGAATATCCCCTCTTCTCCCAGTGATCTACCTGTCACTGAAGAAAAGAAACAAATGCTAATAAATTATTTTATCAAAATAGCAGCTTTGGGCTTGCTCAATCACCAGCAAAGAAACATGTGCCTGTGTTAGCAGTTCTGCACAATGTGCTCTCCCAGACCTCATCCCTGAGTAGTATTTGAAAAACCCCACCATTAACTTCAGCACTGCCAGAAATCAGCCTAAGGGAACTACTGGTGTTACAGATTCGAAGTTAACAGCTTCTAATCCACTGTTTGGAAGGATGGATATAGCCACAGCTCTCAATGAAGCAATACCAAGGAGGGACATACACAGTCTGTGTCCCTTTAGTGATGGAAGCAGATAAAGGACTGTCAGTTTCCAGGCTTTGGCCCTTTGATTGGTGCTTTCCATACATATCCAAGGGAAAAGATCACCAGTATCCTGTTTTGTCTGATTACCTACTGCCTCTCAGTGACATAATGCTGCTTCTGAGAGAGGCAGATTCACCACGTTTCCAGACTTCGTGTCCTTGTGCACATCTGCCAGGCAGCAGATTGCTTCCCACAGAAGCAGCCTGGAAAACCCACAGACACCTCAACACTTTCCTGGGAAAGCCCCTTGAGGTGACAAGTTGCACATAATTCATTTTTTGAACCCCAGGCAGTTGCAGGAGAACAAGCATGGGAAAGATGCTGGAACATGGGCTTTTGCCAGCTCCCCCGCTACCCCCAAGCCAGGCAAGCCCCGCTGCACAACCGGGATGGCACAGAAATGTTTGCTCAAGCCCGAGCTGGCCGGAATATCAATGCAGCCCAGCAATGAGCTGAACGGCAAACAGGAAGGAGGAAAAAAACCCTGTGACACAAAAGAAACAAACAGCCGGAGATGAGCTTTCCCAGCAGGTACCGCATTGGAATTCAGAGTGTGGTGGTATCGGCGGTCAGTGATCTCCATACGGGCCACTTCCATATCACTCCCAGAGGCAGGACCACTGATTATTGTCAGCAGAACTGAAAGTGTTGCCCTTTATTATTCTTTATTAGCATCAAATTATGTTAGCCAAGCAGATTTGAAGGAATCTGATGGGAGCCAAAGCCTGTTGTAAATCCTGATGCGAAAGGATGCATTTCGCATGCGATGAAAGCCGAGGATGAGCTGTCGTCTTCACTTAGTCTAATTCCTGTGTTGTCCTTTATAACAGCAGAAGCCTTCATCAAGAAGAAACAATGAGTAATTCTGTCTATGGCCCAGATTCTCAGTTTATTCCCAAATAAATTTTACATTCCTCTGAAAGCAGAATTTGAATGACTCTTAAAATGTATATGAGCTATTATTGGCTCCTAGAGTTGCTCAAGGAACTTCAAAAAGAGCAGACTTAGGAATCTATTAGGCAACATTTTCTCTTTCTGCTGAAATCTCTAGAATAATGAATGCCTTGGAAAAAGCAACAAGATTGTTATCATCCTTTACTCTCTGACCGAGTGCATGAGCTGGGCTGCTGCCAGTAAACAAGTGGTTTGTGATAATTTTATAGAAGTCATTAAAATAAGTAAAGAGTCACTTGAATTATTTTTTCCTTCCCAGTTTGTGAATAAATATGGGGTAGTTGGCCAAAAGTCCCTGCAGACACAGAATATGGCAGCAAGACAGTAGTGGCTAAAAAACCCCTATTCATCTTATCTGCCATCAATTGTCCATGGAGAGAGGGAATGACAATTACAATGTTACACAACATCTATAAACACAAATTCCTCTGTACTGTACAGTCAACAAGACTGTTCCCACATGTAAGTATATTACTTCAGTGCTGGTTTTACAGATAAAGGTGAAATTCTGGCAGTCCTCACACAGAAGTCAATGGGCAGGATAAAGTCAGGCTTTCGCTGCTGGCAAGCCACATCATCCCCACACAGATCCAGCATGTTCACCAACAAAAATGCACAGGCAGAAAGCAAAGAAGTGAATCAAGTAAGTTTTTAACTGAACTGAGCAACAAGATAGCTTGCATTGCTAATTATTCTAAGAAATACCCACATTTTAATGCAATCTTCTATAGAGAACCAGTAAGTTTTTACAATATATTTCCAGATATGTTGTGAACTGGCTGGCACAGAAATTTCTGAAATTCTAAACATATTGACCAAGTGGAAATTGCCTCCAAGTATGTACAAAATAAGAGAGTGCTTAGAGAGGAACCAATAACAAAAAACAGGATGACACTGCACGAGAAACTTGTCAATGAGCAAGTTTTCTCCTTCCCTTGCTCCTTACACCACTGCTTGTATTATATAAAAATACTTTTACCACAAACTGTGCAGTAGTTTTGTGCAAGCCACATGCAAAGCTGTGCACACCAGTGGGGACTGGGCAAAAGGGTGGGATTCAAAAGAAGCCAGTAAAAGAAAAAGGGATGTATCTGTGCTACGATTAATCTCCTCACTTCCCAAGCACATGGGATCCACCACAAGAGTAGAGATCCCTCACAGGCCAGTGCTGCAGGTTCTGTTAGCAGAGCAGTAGTTGAAACTAAGCAGTCATAACCAAAGCAGGAAAGTATATTTACTTCTACTGCTCTTCCAGGCATTTGGGGAAGCAGAGTAGGGGAGAATGGTGAAATAAAGAATACCCAACACTAGAAAAAACTATGCATGAAGTCTGATAAAACCGAGCCTGAATAGCCTACTCATTACATTGCAGAGTAAAACCCCAGATACACAGCTCAATGTACAGGGAAAGGGCAGAGCCAACAGTGCCAACTGCAAGGCAACTATCTGACATGAAAAACTTAATTGACAACTATTTGTTGAGAATTGTTTAACACCAGTCCTCTTGACTAGTCAGCCTGATGTTCATTAAGTGCAAAAAAAATGAAAATATTTAAGAAGCAGCCTTTAATTACTTACAGAATATTTTAATTGCTATTACAACGCAGTAGTTTTTAATTACAGTTCACATTAATACAAACATGATCTGATCATGATCATTAGGATTAACTGTAGTGATCTTCTTCACCAACACAGTATCTTTGTATTTAAAGCAAAATGTCATTAAAAAGCCATGGGAACTTCATCATTAATGTGCAAGTAGTGTAATCTTAATTTGCTCCTGCAGATACTGAACTGAGACCAATCATGTGAGATTTTCCAGTATGTAAAACAACTGCCACTTTTCATTACAAAGAATATGAAAGAAAAGAAACACTGAAATAACAAGGCTGAAACAATTTTCCAGGTTTAGAAAATCCCATGCCACACTTTGTCTAAGAGCACTTTTTTCAAGGGCTAAATTTTCCCAGGAATTCTGAACATAAGATGTAATGTCCCTCGGTTCAGAGTTCAGTTCTGGATTGGCAAGTAAGCCCACAACAGACCGACTATTCAACTCACCTCTCATGCAGATGATGGTACAACCTCAAGTGTCTATTTATCTAAGAAAAACTGACTGTAGATCAGTGCAATTGCAACAGGTTAAAGATTTTAGTTCTTGGTAATACAAAAATGATCAAGCAAGTTTAATGACAAAAGTATACAAAAGCAAGAGCAATGCTCAGAAAAGGGAATTACAGGGGAGGAAGACCAATCTTCAATAACAACATATGTCAAGCAAGTGCAGACGGCGATATCAGCACATGTGGATGTAAAGCTAGAGAGTCAGCTTTCAGAAATGGTAAACAAAGGGCCCAGACCTACAAGATCCTGAGGATTTTACAAAATCAGGCAAGAAGGAAAGAAAATATAAAGCAGCTTCCCAAAATGTAAATGTATAGGTAACAAAAGTTATATGCATTCATCAGGTCATGAGAAAGAATGAATTTGATAAACATTAAGATTATTCTCTACAAAATATGGACAGTAATTCTGGATCAAGTGTATTTAACACTTACTTAGCCCTCAATCTCCTTCAGACCATAATTTGTGACCCAGTCTTGAACCTTGCTGCTGGGCACCCATCCTGTCAGATGCCATCTACGGCTGATACAATGCACTTTGTGTTTTTCTTTTAATCTTGCCTTATCTCTCGGCTTCTGTTTTGGTGTTCAATAGTTCACCTTTTGTCTGATTGCTGCCCTTGCCCAGGTTCCAACCTTTGTAGAGCTGCGACCTGTCAGACAAGGAACAAAAGACTCTTTTCTAAGTAGATAAGGGAACATAAAAACAACCAGGGGTCAGGTTCCACCTGAAGTTAAGACAGGGGCCGGATTCTCTGAAGTGCTGTCAAGGTGAGTCAGGCTTCTTCATCTGCTGGCTTCCTGGTGAAAGCACGTGAAATGTCCCAAAACTTTTCAGCCTTAAAGTTTAGCACAGCTTCAGGCAAGGACCAGAAAAGCAAAGCAAAGGACAACTGCACTGTTTCTCCACCCCACTCGCCCTGCAGCCACCTAAGCAAGGCGGCCTCTTGTGCGGCTGGACTGACAGAGTTGCATCAACATGGAGGCCTCGGTTCTGGCATGGCTCAGGAGCCCAGAGGCGTACTGGGATCAGGAAGAAGCCACCAGTATTTTCCAGTTGTTTGTCAGCAATGAAAGTCATCAAACATAACTTCTAGGTCTCTTCCTAAATAACCCCTAAGCTCAACAGCTTACCTCTTCTTTCTCAGAGTGACACAACAAATTGGGGTCAACACTTTCCTTTCATCTTCTCTTACTACTCCTTCCAAAGTTCAAGATAAAATAACATTTCCACAAGGAGTTTAGAGCTAAAGGCTTATTAGCCAAACCACAAGTGATTTGAGTAGAAATGAAAGCACGTATTTGACATTTCTAGCCATTAACTCTCTGGGACATTGTTGCATTTCCATTGTTGTCAAAGTGCTGGAACAAGCTTCAAGATTGCACCACGCAAAGCTGAAACAAGGATGGGAGCCCTGGCTTTGCTGAGGGCTCCTGGGGCTTTCCAAACACGGCCCCAGTGCTGCAGTGAGTCTGAGAGAGTCACTGGGGCAACACAGCCCCTCCACCAGGGCACAGCACACACGAAGCGGACCTGCAGGTGTTGCTCTGCAGGACACAGAGTGCCCCAGCTGACCCAGAGAGCAGATCTGAGCGGTTCTGCAGCCACAGCCACTGCAGCCACGGCACTGGTATGAGGAATCAAATGGAAATAATTGGAAGGGCTAACGGTGTCCTGAACCAAAGTTAATCAGTAAGTGTTGTATGTAGTGGCACTGCAAAGCCAGCTAACTACAGCAACAAAGGAGTTGATGCATTTATTACCCCCACAGGAGAGGATATAGCAGTTTACAACATTCAAAGAAACATGTCCCTGTTACAGGGAAAATGCTTCAAGGTTACGCTCCCTGCATAGTAACACTATCTCATTTTTTACATAGATCTGCTTTCATACAGCTTTATTAATCAAGCTCCCACCATATGATGGTGGTCTTGGAAAGAGAAGAAAGAGGCCTTCAAAAGTGCAAGCAGACTGCACATATTGTTTAACAGAAATATTTTCATGTGTGTAAAACAAACAATTAACCAAGCAATTCACTGTCAGGATAAAGCTACTCCAATACAAAAACTTTCTGTCCCTCTAAAATCTGGTTTATGTCATCACAGAAACCAAATAAAAAATGGATTCCTTCTTCCTTTCCCAGACATTTCAATCAAATTTTTGACTCCCTACAAGTCTCTGCCTGTCCTGCTGCTAATGACCTTCAGCCACAAGACTGGGCATGGAAGGGCACAGTGTTTAACAACTTTCTGCTCTCCTTTAATTTACCATCTCCAACATCACAGTCCCAATTGCTCCTGAATTACCACTCCTCAAATAGGCTTGTATTGACACTGGAGATCTTCCTCCTACTTTTCAAGTACCACTGAAGTCCTTACAAAGATGCACACAAAATGGAAATATTTATAAAACTGTTAAACTGAAATACACTACATATGCTGAAGACCAAAGTAAAAGAGCAGATGCCATTATTATGCATACTTATTATATATTTACATTCTATATATAATTTACATATTGCACATTTCCGATCTTTTTGCAAATACTAACACTCTTATGTATCAAATAGTTTTTTAAACAAAAGCTTAGAAAAGCCTACCCATCTTCTTTGCAATCTCATAAATTTGCAACATCTCTTATAAAGAGTCTGGTTTGCAACAAAATAAGCAAAAGAGTGAGTGGAAGGAAAAAACCTTTTTTGACAGGCATCCTCTCTGCTGATCAAGTTAAAGGAAGCTGGATATTCAGACAAGTAGTTAAAATGTAAAAAAATTCCGTTTTGCAATGGCAACAGATAAAGCTGCTGATGGGGCACTTTCCCAGCATCTGAACATGATGTCTAAGAATTACAAGGTTTGGGATTGGAAACTTTTCCTTCCCCAATGGAATTTTAGGTGCTAAGGCAACTCCTGCTGCTTATTCAGAAAAGGTTAGGGAACAAAGGAAAAATCAGCACGTTTGCTTCATCTCTTACACACAGTTCACGGTGACTCAAGGCTGCTGACAAAGCCTGGGCTCCCCAGGAAGCCTAAGGCTTTTCGGTGTCAGGTTTTTTTAATTTCCAAGTGAGAATAGCTGTAATTATCACGCAGCTGACACTCATCCCACTAAAACTAGTATGTGCATAAAACAGCAAATAAAACATATATGAGAGCTGGTTATGGGCCAGCCTGCACAGACCGGCAGCAGCTCAGGGAGGCAACCAGTTCCCACTGGTTCTCCAGCAGCTCACTTGAAGCCAGAAGGCGTTTCCTTCAGGCAGCAGACCCAAGTCAGTCTGGAATGAGGCCTGAGGAGCATGAACATGGTAGTACAGCACTACAGAAGTAGAACAATCATTAAGTAATACAAATCTAACTATGCAGGGCTGACCTACTGTACCATGAGAATTCAAAAATCAATGATAAGAGGAAGGTGAGAGAGTTGTCCAGACCTGTAAGTGAAACAGAATGCATTTTCCATGGGAAAACCACAGCTCATCCAAAGCAAAATAGGAGGTGGCAAATCCAGTCTGCAGATTCAGCAAATCCAAAGGGAGAAAACAAGGATGATTTATCTTTGAGTTCTTTCTGCAGTCTGTGGGCAGTTTTCACTAAAATGCAATGTATCTAATGCTTATACAGCATCTTTCATCCCAAACACTCCACAGCACACAGCTCCACTCAAATATTGGACATTTCAATATCAGCACAAGCAATAAGTAATTTCCACCAAAAAAAAACCCCTCCACCCAAAATACTTCCCTGAACTGATTTAGAAAGCTGTAGGCAGAAGACTTCCCAATTAAGACATCCTACATAAATATCAAAACAGAACTCATTTTTAACCAGCATTCCCTTTTTAAAACATCTAAACAAAATCCCATTTGGCTGACAGTTCATTTTACATAAGGGAGGCTTCACAACCAACTCAAGAAGTCCATATAAAGAAAAATGAGAATGTATGCCAACATTAAATTTAGGTAAGTCATGAAATCTTTCTGACAGAGTTCTGGCAGCTGACAGTTTGTGTTTCACTGATTTTATAGGTCAAATAATAGACATTGTGATGCCAGAGAGTTGAGAGCATGATCATTAAGCAATACTTTAGCAAATCCAAAAGAGCTTATAAGCTACCCACAGCTGATTTTAGCCACCAGTAAAACAAATGTATGTTGCTATAATAAGAGATGCAACTGCTGTACTCAGATGACACCATTAATTTAGAAACTACTGAGCAGCAGCAAGCAGTCCCTGCTATCCTGATTGTTCATCTGCAGCAAGGAATTATTTGTCAAGTGAACCACACTGGTTACTCAATGATAGACAAATCATGACAAAGCAGCTTTTCAATAGCTCATGGCCATCTCTGAGTTGCTGTGGTCTCCACTGTTGCTCAATGCCATGCGAAGAAACAAAAACCTATACATGGCAGATAAAAAAGTGACAGAAGGCAGAAACATATAAGGAAAGAAAAAGGAAAACATTGAGATCATGTGCCTTTCTCTATGTCAGGGCCTCAAGAAGACAATTTCAGATGACTTTGAAGTCACTACAGCTAACTGACATCAAATAAAGGACAACTGTCACGCTACACTGCAGACTGTTTTGGTAACCAGCTGCCAGCAATGCCTGGCTCCAAAGGGCACTGGAGATCAGGAAGCTGCAACTGTCACAGCACACACAGGAGAGTAATGCAGACAACAAATGGGACAAAATCAACTCAGTGACTGGCTTAGCAACTGTGGAGAGGGTGTCTATAGATATCATGTAACCCAGGGCTCAGCAACAGCACTTCCACAGGCTCTGCCCATATCCTAGAGATCCTGACCAAACCTACAGCTTATACACAAGCTATAAAGTCTCTTAGATTGTTTCTCTGCAGCTAATTTAATGGCTTTTTCAAACAATAAGATAGATGAGAAACAGATAATATTTAAAAAAAACCCACTATGATTAGCAGGAAGATATCAATATAACACTAAATAAATAAAAATAAAATAAAATATCTTTTCTTCCTGCATTACTGTATGTGAAATAGAGATGACCATCCTAAAGGTCTGGAATTTTCTGTATTTGCCTTTCACCCTTACTAGAAGGCCAGAAAAGACACTATGAAGTGATACATCCAATGGATAATATGCCAAGTAATGACAGGTTTATAACCCTAGATAAAGATCTTAACTTTCATACTGAGGCTGAGCAGGCTATAAAATATGAACTCATTCCTGTATCCTCCAGTTAACTGGTCTGCCAATTTTACCTCACCCCTTCTTTCTCATTTGCTTCAAAATTCTTTCCAGTTGGTATTTTGATCAGACAGACCTGAAACTGTGACCTGAGACAGACAAAACTGTAACCACCACAATATGATAGCAAAGGGGGCAAGAGGGCAATCAGGATTTTAAGATTTGGAATGTCATTAAGTCACTGAAATACAAACACAAAACAGATCAATGCCAAAATGTTCAGAATTAAAAGAAACATCTCTTGGTATAAGTGGCAAACCAGACACCAAAAAGGTTTCCTTTGCTACTATACATTTTTTGACTCAACTGAAAAACTGCTAATTTTTTTATTTATTTTTAGTACAGAAGAAGAATTCTTTCACAGATGCACCTTGGAGATCTTGCTCAGGGTTCTGTTTTTTTTCCTGAAAGAATAACGTGACTGTCCCCCAGCCGCTGAAAGAGCACCCTGTCCACAGCTGCAGCCCGCGGTGAAATCGTTATCCTCCCCACGTAGCCCTGCAAAGCGGTCCCTGAGCAAGCCCTGGGTGTCTCGGGATGGTCTCCAGACAAAAAGGGCCTGTGTGGGAGCACAGAGGTGCTTTCAGTGCCCAGCCACGGCTCGTGGAGGGCTGAGCTCGGCTTTGGCCACCCGGCTCAGCATCTCCGCTCTGATGGAGCCTTGGGGAGAGGGGAACGAGCCCACAGTGCCAAGCCAGCCCCAAGGAGCCTGCACGGGTTTCAGCATCACCAGTTTTGTTACCATCCCCTGTAGCTGCAGGAAAACAACCCCACCATGAACCCTCTCAGGGGAATTCTCAACGTAATTGTCCAAAAAGGAGATTGCTCAATGCATCCCATAGAAGCCTTCAACATTCCTTGACTGCTCCTGCAGTCCTTGAGAAATTCAAATAACAATTCAGCAGGTATGTTTAGAAAATAAAAAAACTACAGAAAAACACCACACACACACACACAAAGAAAGTGAAAAATCCTACCCAAACAAAGCCTTCTTTTTCAGGGCAGATCTTCAGTTGGTAAATCAAAGAAGTTCTACTGGCTCAGTTAAGAACTGAGTTAAAACCAGAAAAATGCTCAGATGGAGTCAACTGATTTCCTTTGATTTCATTCAACTGTTTTATAGGCAGCAATGGTGGCCAAAAAAGAAGGTGGTCAAAATTTTCCTGGTCTTGCCGAGTGGCCTCACACCCCCTTGCTCTACTTCACGTGGCAATGGCACTATCTGGGAGCCCTGGGGGCCTTGGTCACTTCAGATTACATGCTTGTTCTCGAAGGTGGTGGCTTTTCTCAGTCATATACACCAAACTTTTATGGGTACTTTACAAAACAAAGCATTAGGGATCACGTTGCCAGCAAGAATCCCACAGATTTAAGGCCAAATTCTATTTATTTGGGAAGACTCTAGTGTGTTTCATAGCTGCAGGAGCTCTCTGTACTAGAAGAGGTGGGGTGTGCCCTGGCTGAGCAAGGACCTGGCTCCGAGGCTGATGAAATCATCTCTTCCACACCCTGAGCTCATGGCAGCCCACAACTAAACAATGAGCAAAGTGATGCCTGTTTAAATGGAAAACAGAGTATTACCTTTTTAACCAGCTCCACAGGATGCCCCACAGTTAGATACGCATGTGTGAGATTCAAAATAAATGTACTCTGATTCTAATGGAGTTTTATCTCTAAAGAGAAATTCCGCTGGTTGATACAGTTTGTACAGCCTGAACTTAATAGTCTAATGGCAGCAGCTCTCTGGACTCCCTGAGGATTACTGGATCCAAATTATAATGAGCACATTAGTGGTATAATTGCACCTCAACCCAAGAAGCAAAGAACAGAAAGTTTCATGTTCCTCACTGCCAACTAAAAACGTTAAAAAATAACAGTTGCAAAAAGTTAGGCACCAATTATTACACATTGCTTGTTTCTAGATGCAAGATTAGGCAATGAGAATTTCCACAGACAGCTGCTGAGGCTGCTGGAGCTGCTGCAAGGATGGCATCTCCTCCCCTTGCCCCAAAAATGGACTTGCCATGGCTGACAACAGCAGGAGGAACTCTATAGCATTTATGCAATCAGTGCTTGCATGGTAGTTATTTATTTCAATTCATGTTCAGAAACTCAAGACAGGATTATACAAGTGCAATGACATTGCAGATACTTTTTCACCAACTTTAAAGCATGTTTTACAATCCTGCCATTAATATGCACTGCTGGTGAGAGAGATTAGAATGACTTAAACTTCACATGCACATACTTTAAAATCTATAGGTGGTATCAGTCCACCACTCCAAGTTAATTTCCAAGATGTCTTTCAGGGGATCAGACAAATGGCAGAGAGCATTTACTGTCAGAAGGGACATGTAGCACCATTTGCCTCTTGCTGCCCCAAACCTCTGCAATTCCTCAAACCCACAGAGCAGAGGCCATTCCTGCCAGGAGCAGACCTGCCTGCTGGCCTCTTCCATTTAGCTTCTTTTGGGAAACTTTGGCTACAGTTTCTAGCAGTACTCTGAAGAATATGAATGTACAGAATCAATGTATATTTTATAACAAGGAGATCATCTATACTACCATAGAATGTATCTGTGTCTGATAGGTTAAGTATTTATAAAAGCTAACGATCCCTTGACTGCACAATGGTACTCTGGTGCTCTCTATTCACTCCCATCAGAAATTTCAGGGGTTGGTTTATGAAAGCAATGCTGTGAAGTGTACCAAAAGCCATGACAGTTAAAAATCTCTCCTCTTTAGAAGGAATAACAGTAACTTGCATCATGAGAAGAGTATATTGGCTTCCTCTGAGGTTGAAAGGACTAGCGTAAAACTCTAATGCTGACATGTCCTCTATACCTTCAAATTCTTTGCCTAAAACACTCTGCCCTAAATAGGATGAGGTTTTACACCACCATGAAAAGAAAATACAAGAACCCCTGGATGATAAACAGTATGGGAAGATTGTGTCACAACCGTGCAGTATTTAGCTTTCAGGCCTTCCCAGGTGCAGACCTACTTCAATGGATCAATTTTAATAATGTTACTGCAAAGCAAAGAGTAAAATTATCATTAAATTGAATCTATCAAGTGCTGCTTTTGATAGAGCAAATGTGGTTACACGTGTTTTTAAGGTCACTGGGATCACATACGGTTATTTCCTCTTTCTGCTTTTAATCAGGTCTATAAGCCAGAAAATTATAGATAAGCTGAGGAGAAAAAATGGCATCTTTCTTCTCTCCTTCCATATGTGTATCACAGGCAGAAAGAATAAGAGAATTGTATAAAGGCAAACCTGAATAATCAGTGCTTTGTCATGGGTAGTTTCTGATTTCAGTAATATTCAGCTTCACAAAATTAAGCACTTGCACAGTGACTTGCACAACAACAGAAGACTTGGCTGAGTACGTAGGTAGCGTTTGTCATTCAAACAGTGGATCTACAAATGAAACAATCTAATAAACACATTTAGATTTTAACTGAGCTTATTTCTCCTTGGAAAAATACAAATGCCTGATGTTTTTTAGTCATTTAACTGAATTTCTGCTGTAAGCCAGGATGAATTCTTTCACAATGCTATTAAAACAAAGCCTCAGAGGTATTAATCTGGTCCTTCTAAAAATTAGGGAGAACACTTTGGATAACTTAAAAGCATTGAATAAAAGAATTACACAATTTCTTTCCATCTCATAGACAATAAAATGATAATCTTATACACTTGCAAAGCAGAGTAATTTTAATACACACAGAGTAATCTGATACAGGTGTAAGCTCATTTCCACTCATTCATTAGCTCACCCATACCGTTGTTTTTCTGTAAATTTAGTTGGATTGATTTAAATTATTTTTTTTGTTCCAAGCACTGACTTTAGACTCAGGAAATACAGGTTTAGATGCAACAAAATCTGCTTTCTCTACCCTCCTAATGAGGGTAACATCACCTTACTTCGTATGACTTAAGCAAGAATAAACTCTTCAAGCCCAGGAGCATTCCTGGGTGTACGGCCAGAGGAAGCATCTCCCAGGTCTGTGCCACACCTGCACTCTGACATACAAAACCTGAACATGCTGCCAATTCTGCTGGTGACACTTGAGCATAGTGGGTCTGGCAGATGTCAGCAAAAGACATAAAAAGTTGTATCAATTACAAAAACATAGCACCAGCCAAAATATTCACATTTCCACAGTCTGTGACTACAACCATTACTACAGAAATTACGTTTCTCTAGAAATGCTCATTTTACACTCACAAATGCTCACTTTAAACTGCACGACCTAACTTAAATCGGCATTTTCCAAGAGCATTATTCCTACTTCTCCCGCATGTGCTGATACTTAAAGCCAAATTTACAAAGGTATTTAGGGACTTAAAGGTAATAACTGGTACCTTGGCAGGTACCTCAACACCATCAAAACAGGCATGGGAGTTGTACTTCTATCTCGCTAAGTACTTTTCCTGTATCTTTACACATCTTTATATTATAATCCATTCTGAAACAGATCTAACATATATTCTTGTGCAGAAATGTTCTCTGCAAAGCAGAATTCCCCACTACAGATGCACCACTGCAGAGCAGCTTCGAGCCTCAGAATAAAACTTACTCATAAACTTAGAATAAAAAAATGCCTCTTTGGGGAATATTCTGCAATTTCCCACATTTGACTATGCAACTGTTTTGCATGAGGGTAAAAATGACCCTTCCCTAAAACTGGACAGGCACTAAGTTTTGTGACAGCAAAGATTATTTCGAAGCTTTTATTAGAGCTTCGCACAGCATGGAGCCTCTGCAAAATCCCCAAAGGCTTCTCTGCAACAGAGATTGTCATTCTGGTGTTTTCCCCAAAACTGGGCAGTAAAGCCACCCCAGAAGTATGGTTATAAACCAACTTCACAAAGCAATCTGCACTTCATGGTAACTGCTCTTTATCATTTTCCAATCAAGACTAGTTGGCTTCTAATTGATTTTATATTATGTCCCTTACCAGAAGTAAGAATATTGTGCTTACTAGGGCAGCACAAAGAGGGCAGGCCTATTCTTACTGCTGTATTTAATGCTGCTGCTAATCATGGAGATTAGACTGAAACAATTACAACAGCTAATTAAAGAACAATGCGGTTTTTGGCATCTTTTCTCAGACAGCACTATTGGGAATTCCTAACTCAGGCAAAGCAGGGATAATTAAAAATCGAGCTCTGGTTTCCCCTGCACTGGCAGCTGGATCACGCTGATTAAACTGCAAATAAAACACATGAAACCAACACTTTGTAGTGTATCCAATTTCACTTAAAAGGGTCTTTAAAACTGAATCATAAACAGAGAAACAGCACACAGCAAATTATTTAGCTGAAGCTGGATATACAGTTTTCACTGCACTTGCTTCACAGCTTACTGTCTCCTGCATGAGTGTGGTACATTAGTTACTGGAGAGCCTGGTGAGCCACTGGAATCATCCATGTCCCTTCCAAAGGCATTATTGTTCAAAATGTCACACTAAAAGCAACAGAGCTCAGACTTAAACACCAGCATAAAAGCTTGGACGACTCCTGTGGAAAACACAGAACTCCACCTAATGATACCTCAGGTCACTATTGAAGAGTAAGATGGGGCTCAAAGCCCTCAGCAAGACTCTGGAAGGCAGAAGAGTTGCTGAAGAACAGCTGTTTTCTGACAGCTAGAAGTTCAAGACTAACTCCCAGGTGCCCAGGCAGGGCAGGATTAAGCCTTGTCCAAGATTACTCGGTACTCTGTCCGCTGGAAGGCAGCAGGTACAGAAGGGCAGGCGGTGCAACCCCTTCTGCTCAGAACACAGCATCACCCGGGGTCAAAGTGCAGTTACCCAGACACACAGAGCTTAACTTTATAATGATTATAACAAAAATAATAGTGTTTACTCGTGGCTAGCATTTGTTTGTATACCTCTGAGTCACACAAGCACAGTAAGAACACAAACAAATGCAAAGAATAAGACATGAAGGGTGATGCAGAAATATCAAATTACTTGCCTTAAGCTTGCTTGAGAGTTTAGAAATCCGCCTGAAGATTGTTACTGTGCTCTCTGGACAAGTCTTAATTCTTTTTAAAGAACAAGGGGATCCTGTTAGAATTTTTTAAATGAATGCCAAGAAATTTTGCATGTATGCAGCTCCATGAACAACCATTGGTATAAACCCATTTTCACTGATCTCATGAAGTGTGCATACCTCATATGAATTTGATATTGGTACAGCACAGCTACACCAAGACTGTAAACCATCAAGAGCACCATATTCCTTCAGAACCAAACTATTTTTAGCTTTATACATTAAGCAAATATATTTAACAACAACAAATAATAATAAAAGGCAGGGAGGCTGCACTTGGCACCAGCAATACTTGCACTAAAGAGAAGTGCTTAAGGGCAGGGTGCTGATGCCAGCTGATGCAGAGGAAGGCATATAACAAAGGGGAAGTTTTGTCAGACAAGGCCTTTTCGCTTCTGGTAAACATCTGAAAGTTTGGGCTACAGGAAAGAAAATCTGCTAGAAAAAATCATTAAAAACACCAAAAGGGGAAATACACATGCTTTCTACCTTTATAAGGTGTCCAGATTACACAGCAGCCTTGCTTTAGACATGCGTCATGGGAACAGTTTGAAAGGCTGGCTCAGTGTTAACTGGAAGTAAAATTATAATAAAGGTCCATGTGGAAAAAGCCCCGGTAGCACAGTCGTACCTCAGAGGAAACACTCCGGTGCTTAAGAAACAATCAGCCTGGGCACAGAAGTTTTACATACATCGTGCTGGCTTCTATTACGAAAACCCCACAGCAGTGACAGGTGGGGAGCATCTCCTGAGAGCCCTCCTTGCCCTCTGCTGCCAGGGACCCAGCCCAGGACAGTGTGGCCATACACTGTCTGCCAGCACAGCCCTGCCAGTCGAGTGCCAGCCCTTCCTGCAGGGGCACGCAGGTACACACGTGAACAACCACAGCCCTACCTCACCCCAGTAGATGAACTTGGTGAACTTGGCCAAGCTCACCGAGGATTCTCAGACCCCAAACCCCAGAGAACTCAGAGACTCAACCGAGGGTTCACCATCTATTTCACCCAGAGTCAGCCTGAACTGCCACCTTTTATTCTATTCATCACCTCAGACAGAGTTATTCTTTGCCTTTACTTCCATTTCATTAGACTCATTTACCTGAAGACAGACTTCAAAAATAATTTTAGCGCCCTGAACTGCCTAGAAATCAACAGCAGCAATCAGTAAAAAAGAAGCAGACATTGGCCTTACAAAGGGCTGTAAGGAGAAGTGGCTGTCAAACACCAGCAATGGGAGAGGACAACCAAAAAGCCAAATAAACAAACTTAGTGGCCTGGCTGGCAACTCACAGTGTGATCTTGAAGGTTTCTCCTCCACCTGATCAAACAGTGACTGATAATGACTATGCTGATTCCTTTTTGCCCACTTTCTTGCTTAGATGCACACATGCTTTATTACAAGGATACAAGATAGTATTTATTTTAAACTATGTGTTGTTTCCTATTACTTTTGTTCGTCTCTGGTAACACATAACAGAAGTTTATACTGGAGAAGCAGCTTTCATGTTTTTCTCTGAAATTACAAGTTTGTTCTCAATCCCTGAGATAATATCTCATGCTTAAATGAAATTTTGGCAAAGAAAAGCAAAGCACTTCACAGTTATCCTTCTACATTGAGTACGATTATGGCTTTATATACCTGTGTAAAAGCAAGCTATGCAAATTTTCCTAAAAATAATGATGCTAGTAGAATTGTTCTTTCCAGGCTATGTTCCAAAACCAATTTTAAACTTGGAAAAACTATGAAAGTGGGATAGCTGAAAAAAAAAATACTTTGTGTTTTACTTAACAATAAATGCTTGAGAGGATCACAACATTTTATAAGGTCATATGTAACACCAGCTATGGCTCCACAGTAATGCATTATTCAGTGCCAGCAAAGAACAAAAATCCTTGCAGTGTACATGGGTAAAATGTGGTTTAATTCTTATTATCTTTTGGCTTTGACTCAGAGTTCCTGCTGAGCATTTTAATGTTCAGACGATGCATATTCCCCCAGATGCTTTAATTAAACCTGTAATGTAAGACTTTGCCTCTGGCTGTTGGTCACAGTACCTGGCACTTCCATCTACACCTACCACTTGTATTGCACTGCCCAGCCTGAGAGGGAGCTCGGACCCTCAGTGAAACAGGCATGTCTCATATTGCTCAGGCTGAAGCAGACTGGTGCTCTGGGCAGACAGTCAACCTTTGCTATTGCATGGTTGAGGTTTATGGTAAAACAATGACAACTAAGAGACTGAGAAAATAAAATTCTTGCTCTAACCTTTCCTTTTTTTAACAATGAATTTCTGTGGGGGAGTATATGGATGTTTAAGACCAGGAGTTTGCAGCACACATGCTACTTCTCTCTGTCAATAAGATGCATTTTCACTATGTTCCAAAAACTCACAAAGAAAAGACCTCTAAAATTTGTGTTACCTGGTGACTGCCATTATTCACTCCTGCTCCACAGCAGGTGAGCAGGGAGAATGCCTGAACCTCTAGGACTTCTCTGGTACGTACATGCATAAAACAGCACTGTGCTTAAGGAGTATCTTCTGCTCACCTTTTATGCAAACATCAAAAGATCTGGTTTTGTTTTCAAGCAAAACACAACTTCAAATCTCTGAAACCTGTAACTGCTAAGGAAAGTTTTCCCTTCTCAGCTCTACGAGTCTCTCATTCAAAGGCAAAGACAGCTGGATGCCTTCAAGCATTCTGGCAAACACCCCTCAGCATTTTTAGGATTTTCACTGTATGTTTTCATAGCGTTTGCACTCGAGTGATTGTGACCAGCCTAATGGATCCTTCTTCCCTACTGAATGCTGAAGCAGGCATTTTAAATGCAGTTGTTCACATGTGTTGACTCAAAGTGCATGCATCCTGGAAAGTCACTCCCTTTCAGCATTACTGCCAATAAATAATTAAAAAGCCTATTAAGACAGCAAAAGCCAATTCACTTGAAATTATAAGCAAATATTTTTGCATCAAGGGCCAGACTCAGGGAAACACTTAAACAGCATCTTCAATCCAAAGCACGTGAACACTTACATTGATGCAACTGCCTAACTTGCAAGTCTTCTGTTTTACTGAGTAAGGGCTATTACTCAGCTCTGCAAATTACTTTCCCTTGTGGAAACATACAGTTACTCAAGATTTCAAAATATCTAGTGAAAACAAGAGTTTCATAACTAGAAACACAAGCTACAAGTCTAATTTCAGTCTAAGTCCTATAATTTTGAATCTGGATAGAAAAGCACAGCATTTTCCAAGCAAATAGCACTGACAGAATTTAGCCTCCACTGTATTGTTTCAGACATCAAAATACTTAAGTTATTCAGATACATAAAATATTACAGACTATAAGGGAAAAAAAGGATGCAAAGAAAGCGTTCTACTGCAGTTAGCACATTCACTTATAGGGAACAAAATCAACTGGCACAGAGGGAAGACAGACATGAAGCACAAGAAATCTCAGTTTGAAAAACATTAGCATCAAACTAAAAGTTAAATCCTAATTAAGAACATGAAACCTAGGAGGGAAAGCATGTGCTGTCAGAGCCACAACAGTTACATCAGGCGGTGCTAAGGGAGAGCAAGAAGCTTTGATGAGGAACTGGGACACTGAGAGAAACAGTAAACAGAGAAATAATAAATATCTTTTGGGAACAGAGCATCTTTGCCAGACAGCACACCTGTCTGGCAGCACACCTTGCCAGACAGGCACGCCTTGCTGACCCTCTACAGTTTAAATTTCCCAGGATGACCTTTCACAGCTTACTAACACTGTATTTTTATGATCAGATAGATGATGGAGTGGGGTGGGCAGGAGAGGATTTGATGATCCCAATGAAAACAAAAACTGCCAGCTGGGACATGACTGGTCCCTGACTGACTGTAATGCCCACTCTCCCACCGAGGAGCCTCGGGCTCACACTCTCTCACACAAAACAACTTCAGCACAGCAAATGGATGAATTACATTTTCTGATTCGTGCTAATATTTAGTGTTGCACAGAACAGGCAGGCTCAACTGGCTATTTTTGGGAGCGTCTTCAAGGAAATCGTGCTTTTGAAAATACACAGCCTAATGCTGGAGTTGAACAGATTAGATCAAGATGTAGGACTGTCTACTGTGGAAAGTCATTTAACCTAAAACAGAGCAAGAATTCACCTTGGACCAACAATTCTTGATTAACTTCCTCTGCTGGCAGGCTTAGTGTAAACTAGGCACTATGCCAAAGCCTCCCAATCCACTCTGGAGTAAATGCAATTTGAAATGATGCTCTCATATTTTAACAGAGTGGCCTTCAGAGAGAATTTTCATGTAACGGTCAAAAGTGGCACAGACCCATGGATTGGTCATGATGCTGGTACTGTGTGTAACTAAATCAAAACAGGTCTTTACTGACTTCTTTCACTGCACAGTAAAGCAACAGCTTCTAAACTCCTGTGTGTATAATGGTGTGTGATGTACAAGGAAAAACTGTTATTTCCAAGCTGGAATCAGAATTTACCAAAAATATTCATGTTTAGTACAAGCCAAAACAGTGGGAAATTTCTATTCAAGATACTTTTATATGTAGTACATCTCCAGACACAATCTGTAAGTGTGTGTAACAGGAACGAGATCCACATACCCCCAAATTTATAGGCACCACACCGGCTCCACTAACTCCACAGAAGGTACTCCGTGTTTTGTTGTGACTTGAGGCCTCCTACAGGCAATGAACATGACCTTCCACCTTCTGGCATCACAAGAAATGGACACATGCCAGAAATCTCTGCTTTCTGCAGAGATGGGAGCCAGTGCTTTATCAAATATTCGGGTTGCTCACATGTATCTCCTGTAGAAGAGCTCCTCAAGGGCACTACTGCAGAGTATGATTCCAAACAAGAGTTTCATTTGAGTTTTAGTTTCTCTGAAGCTTTTGGGCTTTCCAAGCCCATCAGTTTACCTCAGGCAAGCTGGATCCATACCAGGATTTGCAGCCCTCCTGCAGTAAACCCAGAGGAGCTCTGCCCAGCAAACATGCACCCCCTGAAAACCCACAGACCTCACCAACTGCAACTGGGGCAGCTCCTCCTGCATGGCACAACCTGCAATCTGTCAGGTATCCTTTAAATAAACCCCATCAGGCTGAACTGAAAAATTTCCTTATAAATGGCCAGGTTATACCTGTGCTCACTCTTCCACACAAACAGCAATCACATACAGTAACAGCACTGATACACCGGCAGCACTTTCTGTCCCAGGCTATCAAACTGACCCATGACCAGGAGAGCCAGAAAGGGACACAAGAAGTCTGGAGCACAGACCTGCATGTGTTTTAACTTGGGCTCCACATTAGAATAAAGATAAGATAAAAAAACATCAACAGTTTTATGTCTTGTGTCAGCTTTGGAAGGCTGGGCTATAAGGAACACAAAGCTATTCAAAAGGGAGAAAAAAATGAATGCAAAAAGTATGTCGGTCATCAGTTTGATGTCTGAAATAAAAAGGTAATGAACTCCATTTACACAACATTTCCGTGTTTTCACAGGCAAAGGAATAGACAGCACACCTTGAGAAAGGTCACCAGGAGGCTGATCTGGCATTAACTGATAAGGCTTCATTGATTTGTTATTTAAATTGTCTTTGCTTTTTTGCCCTTAAAAAAACCCAAGCCAGCTATTAGTCAAGACTAACTTTTTGACCTTTGTAAGACACTGTGTTCAGCTATCAAGCATCCTGATAAAAGTGCCAATGCAAGTTCAAAGCTGAGCTGTCAGAAAGGCGTTCTGGAAGCAGGAATCAAATGTTGCATGTTTCCTGCTTACTAAAAAACCAAACACTGTGAAAGGCCACAACCAAATTAGCATCTAGATAATTTGCAAATAATTAACTTAGTGTCATTTTGTAGGCACTAAGTGCTTGCTCTTCTAATATCATGACTTAATTATCAGTATTTATTAAAAATATTTTGTTTGCTGTACATAAACTCAAACATTAGAAGACAGTCAAAAGCAATTACAAAGATAAGTAACATTTACTACATAGGGTAAAGTACAATTAAATGCTAAAAGACCCAGCAACAAAGACATAATAATAATTTTTCTGGTTCCTGTGAAGTCACGGAATAATATGTATAATAATTGCAATACACATAAACAACAAGAAGAAAACTATTTCAGGGTTACAATTTTAAAGCTGACTTTCCAAGTAGAGACAAAACTCAGTCACAGAAAACCATGACACTTATCAAACCTGCTTGTAGCACAACCTACTTCTTGGAAGCTCCTTGGAAGCTCCACTTGAAGCTTGGCTTTGCTGTAATGTATATAAATTATTAACTCATTGTCAATATCAGCACCTGGCACTTGCTGCCTCCCAGAACCCAGCACCACAACTGCTGTTTGCATCTTGATTTGAATCTTAAAACTGTTGGGTTTTCCTCCAATTTAGCAGCACATATAAAGCAGAGAAGCAGTCCTGCAATAAGGAGCAGGAAACTCAGCTGTCCTGCAAGGGACAGTCCGGATTGCACACTCCAAAGTCTCACTGCCCCACTGGGGCAGCACAGGGCAGCGTGCCCAGGGCACCCTGGGCTGTGGCCACAGAGGAGTTATGCTCTCTCTGTCTAAGGAGAAGGTCTCCCCAGGAGACAAAATCCCACACCTGTCACAGAAAGAAGCAAGCCTTGGCAGGGTGTTGCCTTTGGTTTTGTTTTGCTGTGCTTTGAGAATGGACATAAGCAATGCTTTGGGGTGACAGGCCGCGTATGCCAAGCAGCCAGAGAGGGCACATTGTGGCTCTGCCCAAGGGCTGCAGTGGTGGGAGATTCCAAACTCTCACAACTTCAGTATTTTTGCTGCATGACACATTCTGCTAATCCTGTTCTGAGGCTGACAGCTCTCTACACACACACAATACGCTGAGCTTAGGCAATAATTCAGGGTCTGGCTTTAGCTTTGAAAAGGCAAGCCTTAAATTCAGATGTTCTGGACACAGCTTCCAAATACACACACTCCTCGTAACCTTGTCTAATGCAGAGTTTGTTGTCGCTGGAAATACAAACTGACAGAGGAGTGTCTGTGTGACTGGATGCAATGGTTCATGGGCAGGGCTCTCCCCATCATCATGACTGGGATGCCACAAAAATGTGCTTAAGGGGAAGGGGAGTAGCTGGTGCATGTGGGACATGCCATTTCCATGGCAAAAGCCACCTGTTTGGACTGGATGAGCACAAGATTTTTAGTCCTGGAAATGACATCAAGCCGCTCAGCTCCTACCAGTATTAACAAGGGTCCACACCAAGAAGTCACAATTTTGGTTTCTTTTTCCTGAAGAGCAAATACAGGCAACATTTTAAGTAACCTAAGACCTTAATTTCCCACAGAAATGCCTTTTGAGATGAACTATCACTTCCACAAATGCCCAGCTAGCAGCCTTAAGAGTGACAACCTACTGACTGCCCACTGCCTCGGTGTTATCACCAACTGTGGGAATTACCACTGTTGTAAGGCAAGACAATAAAATGTTTGTGTCTCTTCCTTTAAACCTTGCTTTGGCTTCAGCACTGCAATCCACCCAGTTGCAGTCATTTTCCCAATCAGAAGACAAAACACAGGAGTATATAATACACACGTCACCTCCGTATGTCCATTGGATTTATCAGCTTCTAATATGCTTTTATTGCCAGCCTACAGGCCAGATAATTCCTCATCCAGCGATACCAGGGAACTCTGACAGTGAGCCAAAACTACAGGACTGCAAAGCTACGTCAACAAGTCCATAACACAAGGCAGTCAGTGGAGGAGGAGGAAGGTTGATGTGCAAAAGGACACGTGTGATCTCTGCAGCAGCCCAGGAAGGCAAGAAAAGAATCTCCCGCATAATTTGTCCTCCTTACAAGTTTCAGAAGTAGTTTCTCCTTGTAATGTGGGCTCCAAAACTCGAAGATTAGGTAATTACAAAAACAGACAACAACTCTCAGTGTGTTACATGAAAGTGGAAATAGCCACTTCAAAGCTGCCCTCGCTGCAAAATGATTGTAACTAGATCTGGAAAATGCTGCATGTAAAACACAGCTGTGCACATCTGTATTTATCCAATTATTATCTGATTGTTTTTTAGAAATTCTTCGTGCATTTTTATTTTCTGCACTATGCTTCACCATCCCAGAAATGGAATTAACTCTTTAAATCACTTGCTATACATAAACCATCTATGCCATTGAGGTCTAATCCCAGCAGAAGGAGATAAAAACTGCAGGGGGAGGATGGGAGTGCTGAGAGTTGCATTTAGCTGTAAGTGTTACAGAAAAAGAAATAAAACAGTAACAGACCCTGAATTACAGTATCATTTCAAACCAGCCCCAGAGAGAAACAGATCCCAGGTACCTTCTAAGAAATGCCGCACAGAGAACACTCTACCCTGTCACCTGCATGTAGCTTTTTGTCCCACCTGCTGCACAACCTTCCACAACTACACAGCCATCACACTGGCAAGTCAGCTTGCATCATACTCACTGCTCACATTAATACTCCTCAGTCAGGATAAACCCACACTGCTCCACTTCAGCCAGGAGAGGCACAGTGAATTAATTACGAGATGATCCAGTCCACTGCTTGTAAAAGGGCTCCAGAGATAAAAACATATTTTAAACTACTGCAAAGGCAATTTGGCTTTACGTAAAAAATGAAGGTGTGATAGACAGTGGGACTTCAAGGAAAAGTATCCCTGAGGTCAGCTGCACTTAAGTGGGTGCTTGTAATTAAGCATGCTCTGAAATGTTAGCCTGAGAGGTGATGAATGGGGAGCTACTTCACAACTGACTGGAAAATAACAGGTGAGCTCCTCCTATCTTGCTGTTCTGACAGCAAGCGACACACAGGAGAAAGGAAACAGCAGTAAAATTCTTAACAGCCCCTCACTTCAATATCTCAACTGTCACAAATATATATTGTATTTGCAATCGGTGAGATATGAAGTACTTCTTTATTTCTACGTATATTTATCAGAACAACTTCTGGATTTATTTCACTTAAAGAATGGCAACAGATACCCAAGGATTCAATTAGTCTCTGAGTATTTCTATTCGTTAGTACAATTATCTATTTGTTATCAGAACAGATCTGCCTTTAGAGCTTTATTTAAACAATCAGGCAGACCTCATGTTATCAAATATTAACCTTTTATTCCTTATCTCCATTACCACTCTTATGGAAAAATTAAAAATTTTCCTGTTCTGTGATGTCAGTTGAAGTGCAGGGAACAGCTTTACCGTATAGGAGGGGCAGAACGAGCCGTTTGGTTCTGAAGTCAATTGACTATAATTAACATCAATTAGGTATCTTCTGCCACTTTGCCCTATACAATTAAAACCAGGCCAGCACAGAACTAAATTTTCTTTCTGTCACCAAACTTAGCTGGTGCTGGTAAGTATTTGGAATGCTGTGTAAATGAAAAGGGTACCACAGGGAAATACCACGATTGCCCTGGCCTTTTAAGATCATAGCTTGGGAGCATAAGTAGGTGCACTGTTAAAAATATTCATAATTAAAGACAACTGCATAAGAACACCCTGTGTTCCTGTAGCATCATCGTGCTTGAGTGGACTTAGGGACAATTAGAAACCTGCTTGTTTATGGAAAGAACAGGAATACTTTCTCAAATGAGCATTAAGAAGGCACAGATAACCCCCTGGACAGCTCAGGAATACTTCTGGGAACAAAAGAAACAAAACCACCCAACCCACAGCTGACATCCAGAGAATAAGAACTGTAGTTCAGGCTTAATTAAGCACGAGGAAGGATGCTTAGCAAGCTCTGGATGTGGAGATCAGGTATAAGTTGAAAATACCCTCCTGTCCATCACAGAAGCTTCCTTCCCCATGTGCTGGCTCTGGGAAGTTTGCCCAGGCTGCAGCTCCCACAGAGGAAATTTCATTCTCAGCACTGTCCGTGGGACAGCCTTTACAAGCACCGAGCAGACTGAAAACATGCTGAAAATACCAAACACCCCGCAAAGAACAAGAAAAAGGAATTACATTATTACACAGCATCCAGGTCACTGTGAGCTGACAGCTAGATGTATTTTTTTTATTTCCTGAATAAATTAAAAAGCTTTATATAAGGGGTTTTTTTGGGGGGTTATTGATATTTTGACTTTTAGGAACATGGAAAAAATTAGTATCCTGTATTCTGGCCTAAGGAAAACACATGGCAAGGTTTACCTCCCACAGTGAGGGTGGAGGTAAGAACTGCCACTGCTGCACCCATTACTCAGTACCTGCTACACAGAGCCCTGCTCCCTCTGCCAGCTGAAATCCTCCATGATCCCATATCAGTCACCCTTAGAGGGCTCTGTAGCATCTGATCACACAGCTTTTAATGGTCTCAAAGCCCCAGCTTTGCAAGGAGATCAGTAATGGTGTCTCTCTAACCCAAAACCTCCATTGCTCCAAGGGAATGAACAACTGGGCCAAAATGTATCTCTGGGCAAACTGCAGCCAAAGCTGTTCCATTTGGCTGCTGGTATTCTGGTGAAAAAAAAAAAAAAAGAAGTGCAAAATGGAAACAGCCACAATCATTAATGGAGAGAACTTCTGAAATCATGAGCAAAGGAGTCACAGCTGTTTCAGATGTGATGTACAACCATCTCAGTTGCTGAAAAGAGCCTTCCTTTTCTCTTTGTTTTCTTCACTGCAAAGCACGCTCAGCTTCTCCTCGTGTGACAGTGCAAACTCACCTGAACCTCCAAAAGAATCCTGACAATGTGACCTCAACCAGCACCTCAAGGATGCTCAGGGATATCTGGTTTTGGCATTAGGACACAGTGAGATTTAGAGATAGGAAATGGGAGGTTTGTTTTCAAAATCTTGTTTCCAATACAGTAAAGACCAAGTTTCTGGGTTTCACCCTAGATGAGTATCATCTATGGTGATGAATTTGCCACATCCTACTCTCTTGAACACAGTTGACTAAGTAGTTGTTAATCTGCTGCATCAAATCTATAGATTACATAATTCATGCCTGTTACACAACATTTAACATGAGAAAAGCTGAAGAATAATTGTTTGTGAGCTATATAATACCATTTGGAAAAAAAAAAAAAAGAAAGAAGAGGAAGAATAGGAACTATCCTGACTGTATCATCTTTTGACACACTGTTCCAGCACAGGTGGGTATAAATCAGACTGATCCCCAATACGCTGCTTTTTAATTAGCACAAGTAGTGTGATTTGGCAGGTCTAAATTGAACGAACTACTTTGATATGCCTCTAAAAGAGAGAAGAACATGAGGGAATTATGCAAACATTCTTTTTGTGCATTTTTTTTTTCCCCAGAAACTCTTTTCCTTGGAAAAATATTAGTGAGGACGCTTGCTTAGCTCTCAAGCCAATGCTTTCCTCTGTTCACTTATACAAAAATCAAACTATATCTTTACAGCGGAACCAAAAAGATCTGCTGAAGGTAAGCAGGTTGGAAGAGTACCCACTCTCTAGAAGGGCACTTGCAGCCATACCTGTAAAATTTTCAACAGCTGTACCACTGATTGAAAGACTAGGGAAAGGAGGGGAAATTATATGAAAAATTCATGAGAAGGTCTCCAGAATACAACATGGGTTTGAAATGTCAACATTCAAAATACCAGCCAAACCAAGCCGAGACAGGAAACCAGAGGGCAGTGGAGAAAAACTCAAAAGAGCTGATTCATCCCGAGATTGTGCACTAAAGCACCAAAGCAAAGGAGCTGCTCAGCAGTCTACTCAAATGAATGCAATGCAGCTCTCTGCTCCCATCTGTCCCCAAAGAAAAAGGAAGAGAATAAAGCATTTGGAGATTCTTTACTGTGAGTTAACATTCTGTTCAAGTCTGTAAAACGTTAAAGCTGCTGATGTCATTTTTCTTATAGTGCTTTTTCACAGCAAAGAAAACAGAGACACAGCTAATACTGCTAACTTCTTAGGATATAAAACAACTTCCACTGTTAATCTGAATGCTTTTGACCTCTTTGGGTAAGAAGAAATAAAGTCCTATAAAGCAAAGTTGCACCCTGACCTTAGGTTGTGATACCCAGATTTACTTCCACCTCTCAGGGAGAGACAGTCTCTTCCCTCCACTCTCCAGGATACCTGTCTGGTCTCAGCTCCTACATCTGAGCACCATCCAGTCTAGAACACTTTGGGACATAAGTGCATTGCCCATAAGAAGGTGGGTTTGGCTCCCCTCATCTATTGCAATGTCAAAAGTGATCAGCTTTCTACAGAAAACAGATTAAAAAGTGAATGTGGGTTTCAGTAACATGAAAAGAAAGACCAACATGTAAGAGCATACCCTTAATTTCCACCTTTCTGATTAATTAAACAGTACATCTCTGCCCTCCCTGACCCCAAAAAATATTAAGGTCCCTTGAAAACAGAGCAACTTTTGTGGTCACCTGGCAGTCCTGTTGATAGACTTAGCAAAGAGCAAATGGGTCAGAAGAGTGACTGACACGCAGATCGAGGAAGATGCAGACTGGCAGGGTAAGGAAGTCCATGCTGGGGCTGAAGGCATCACCTCAGCCATAATGTGCAGCAGCTGGAGTATTGTACCAGCTGGAGCTGATGATCTCCTTGTCACTTCCTTCTCCTCCAAGTGAGTTCTCTTGCTCATACTCTCTTGTGCATTCTCCCCTGGTACCTTCACTGACACAAACTCGTGTTCTTGCATTATTTTAAGTTAGTAACAAAATAAGCCTTCGCTATTACTATAGTTGTACATCATGCACAGTTCAGTACTTTATTCTGTACTCTGTGTTTTGATACCATTTTATAATGCCACTGTGTATAACAAACTTTGTGTGATCCTTCCTTGCCAGTTTTGACTCACAAAGGCTTGGCTTTGAAGTGAGGTCCATAAAATAGATGTAGTAGGCTTGTTGAAACAAATGACAAAACAGTCAGAAGTTTTCCCCAGAGAAAGGCCAGCAGAAGACAAAGGTAGAAATATTTATGCAGTCACTAAGGGGCATCAGAAATGTGTTCTGAATAAACACTCATCTTCAGTATGCAAGTACCATTGCCTTTGCTGTCTCCCAAAGATCAGCGAGAATGGAAATCAATGATGCTGCCTTGTTAGAAAACACAAATCAAAGCATCAGTGACTTTGTAAAATCCCTGCTGTCACTTTGACCTTCTGGTGCCAGCAGCTCCACAGATTCATTACCGTTCATTGTAAAGTCTAAAGAAAAAAGCAGCAGCACAACAGCATTTGAGAGTAACACACAAGCAGCAGGAATCAGAAAAACAGCCAAGAAATGGACTATACAAAAAGAAACGAGAATCCCATGAAAGGATGCTCACAGTGCCTTGAGGGCTGCATCCTCTCTTCTGTCAATTCTGTTGTTGTCCAGCTGCACCTACTGTTTCCTGTGGAGAGCCTGGCTCTCTCCTTGCCCAGTCAGTCATGTTGGGAGCTATGGCTGCAGTTCCTACAGCTGCACCTTCTCCAGGGACACCAGCAGGGTTAAATATCATAAGTATAGTGGGAAACACCAGACCACCCTCTCTTTCAGAGTATCTCTTGTAAGAAAGCAGTGGGATGGGGGGTAGTACTAACCTGAGTCTCCAACCTGGTGTAGGGCCTAGGAGGTTCAATCTACAAAGAGAGCAGACAGAAATAGCCATTACTCTGGAATAGTGGAAAAGAATGTTCTGAGCTGCTACTGGTCCAAAGTAGTGATATTAGGAACAAACACATCTGCTTGATCAAGGATGGCAGAGGGGATGTTTTTTGTTTTAAGAGCTACTACTTTTTCAGACATGTGGAAATCGCACAAAAATTACAGAATCTCTACAATATTTGGATGAGCAAAAAAAGTTGCAGCAAAGGAAGTATACCAGAGACATATTAGTTAGAGAACAACTCAAGCCCACATGCAGGCTCCTTGCATCTTTGATTTAATCCTCTTTTACATTTCTTAGATTACAATTGACTGGTTTTAGATTAGATTAATATTTGACTGGTATTCAATTTCAGGGCATTAGAACCTTTTCAGAAAGTTGATCAGGACTTGATGCTGAAAGGATTGGAGACATCCTTGGCAAAATTTTTCTTTCCAACAGCTGCAGTTACCTGTGGTTATTTTGTTTTCCTTTAAAACTTTATCATGAATATCTCCCTCCTGATCTGCACATTCTAATGCAAGTGCACTGTGCATTTTCTGCACTCTGGCATCTTCCTTGGTGTCAAAATCTGAACTCTTAACTTAGCTTAACTTATCCTTGGCCAGAGGATTCAAACCTCATTAAAAAGCTTCTAAACACAAAAGCACAAAAATGGTCTATTTAGCCTGTTAATTAAAAGGTTAGAAAGATATAACATCCCTATAGGAGACTCCATCATTAGTGTTCCAGGATTAGCACTCACAAGCAAAATCCTTGAAGAAACATCTTTTAAAGCATAAGGGACATTTAAAACCTCAGTCCTGCTGGTCCGGGATCTCTGCAAGGTTTTGCTTTCTACATCCTGTTTAATTGGAAAGCCTAACAGAGTGGAACCAGGTCAGTGGTTCTTGCTCTTAAATCCATCACATCTGTCTAAACTTTTAGTTTAGTAAATTCTTGTCTATTAGATTATCAGACTCCGGAGACTAATTTTGAGTTTTGAGCCATTGTGATTCTCACTTTGGCTAAATCACAGAATAGAATGAAAAACAAAAACAAATCTGGCTTTCCTCCAAAAAAAACTATATATTCCTCTTACTTTAACTTTTGATTATGCCTATAAAGTAGGGGGTTTATTTTTATAATCACCATAAATATACTCATGAAGAAACAAGCTATCAACACAGGAAAAAAGTTACGGAGGAAATTGGCCCTGAAACCCTTGATAGGCCTTTCCTCCACTCAGCAAGTTATGAACTGGGGACAACACTGTGCCCAGGTGAAAAAGTCCATGATTACCTCTGTCACACTGCTAACTTAGAACAGGCTGATGAAAAATTACATTTAACACCAGAGCACTATTATGACACAGATGTAGTAGATACCTGACAACTGGCCAAATGGTATCAAGACTGGAAGGAAACTGAGAAACCTCAATGAAATCCAAATATCATGTCATCAGCTCTGCTTGGACAGGAGGGGGAATCGTCTGAAAGTGAGACAGCTCTCATCCTTGGACAGTCTTACTGTGAAACAAATGATGGCAGCACTCACAGCTCTTCTCTTACAGATTTAGTGGGGGTAAACTCCTCTGTTTTGCAGCTGGACTCCAAGTAATGCTAGTTTGGTCACAACATTGTGCTACACAGTCCCACTCACATTTATATCATAGCAGGAAGATCACAATACTGGCAGGTGTGTGTGTCAGAATACAAAACATGTTTAAATGAAAAAGCAAAATACTACTGTTACAAAGAACAGCCCATCTGCACAGGCTCCCCTTTGGGAGATCATCTGGATTTTCTCAGTCAATGCCAATTTGATGGCAGACAAAAGCTTTTTCAACAAGCACTGTTCACTTCCAAACGACAATACTTCTATAAGAGGAAGTAGCTACTGTATATATAAAACATCCTGGAAAGATTAGAGGATTCCTGTAAAAGATAAGGCTTCAGACTATTTAAAGGCCAGACAAACAAAGTCCAATACCCGCTGAACAGAAAAGATTTCTTATGGTAATTATTGATTTCAAAAGGTTTCTAGGCTAAAGAAAGTTGTAAATATAAACCCAATTCTCCTCTTTAAGCAGAGGAATAGACACTGAGGAGGGTGAAGGAAGGAGGATATAAACATAATCAAATTCAGTTTTCAAGTGCAAAAAATAGTTTTAAAATTGGACCTCAATGTCAGCAACTTAAAAGAAAGACTCTCTGACTGAAAGAATGAGGCATATTCTTTTAAAATCAGCTGCCTATTACCCAAATAAATGTCCTATCTGGGGAAATCCCAGTGTTCTCCTCCAACTCGTGTGCACGGCCTGATGCACACCTAAGGATGGCCATGTGCACAGGAATAGCCCATGTGTGAAGGCACACACTTTCTTTTTTAAGGCACAACCTCTGTGCTTTGTCCAACCTGCCTGCTCTCACTGATTGTTAACTACTAATGAGAGGTCTGAGTCAGAGAGCAAAGTTATCACTCGTCCACGTCTACACACGGAAACACTTAGGAACAAACAGAACAACTGGCACCATTCTGAGACAAGTTTTGCTTGGTCTCTACACATTCCTCTTAAGTTCTACCAGTTCTGAGCAGCCTGACACAGCACCACAAGAGCTGTGATACCTAAACCCCAGGAACATCAGCAATCATCCCATCTGAAATTTCAGACTGCCATTTTTCAAGTGCTATGAATCATTAATCTCCAGTGCTTGTGATCAAATGAAATCTGTGGTGGAATTGGAATGAGAACAGCATGACAGTGCTGTATTAACAGCACAACACATTAATTACCTTTAAAGATTGATCAGGATAAAGCTCTGTTTCCTATGGAAAGGTGACACTGAGAACAGCAGCTCTGGTTTGGGGTTGGGTTACTGTGTTTTCATAAAGGGTTAATGTCTCCCATACAGGAAAGAGACAGATGTTTTCACAGACATTGCAACTTTCCCAAAACAAAACTGAAGGATAGGAAGACTCAGAGGAACTGAGGTACAGATAAATAAACCAATATTCCAAAGTCATATGAGAAATATGAGAGAAACCTCTGAAGTCCAGGGCCTTGACCACAAGACATGTCTCTCCCCTGTGCCACAAGAAATGGTTTTCTAGTTACAAGAGACATCGGGTTTGAATATGGTAACTCAGTCTATGCCTCAGTCTAATCACTCATGATCTAAGCCTGACTGCAGCAAAGCCCAGTGCTTAGACTCAGCAGAGTTCTGTTGGCTGCACTGGACCTGTACCTGGAGACAAACCTTCTGCTCACTGCCCCTTCCATCAGTTCTGGACTGCGCTCTTTTAGTTCCTCCTGTTCTGCTTTGAGTGTGGCAGAAACTTGAACAACTTTCTTATATTTGATGAGCTATTTTCACTCAGTTTCTACTCCCTTCTCTCCCTGCCTGGTGGCAGCACCGATGTGTGTGTGGCTTGGCACAGGGCAGTGGCCCCCCCAGCAGTGCCAGTCACAGGTGCCCTCACCCCAAAGTCACAGCACTTGCACTGCACCAGTTTTTCCACATTCCGTGCAGCTGGACCCTGAGACACACAGGGGAACCAAACCAGCTCAAAAACTTCTTTTCTTTAGTTTTATTTATTTGTTTTGTGTCGCTTTACAACTGAATCAGTTCTTTCACTCAGCTCATGACACAAGGCAAAGAGAGCTGTGCTGGCACAGCAGAGAGGTGGCCAGCAAAGCCAGGAGGGGGAGGACACGAAGGAAGAACCAGCAGTTAGGGATGGGGTAAGAAAGCAGTAACAAATGCCAGCATCACCGCCAAATACTTCTTCCCACAAAACCACAGTTTCAGACAAAAAACACAAAACATTCACCTAAAAGTGACATTTTACACGTCCTTTCCAATTATTCTGTTGCCTGCAAGGCAGGACCACATAATAGCAGCTCCCTGTGTGGGCAGGGCTGTTTTCACAACTCACAGTTGAGGGTTACAGCTATCCCAGGGCACTGTGGCTTCATCTCTTCTGCTGACTCATTTTATGACCCAGGGATTTGCTAGCCGGCCAGTCTGTGGTTTTTATCCTACACTCAAATTTGGCTCTAAACCTTTGTATATTCACAGAAACAAAAAAACAAAAACAACAGAATCGGAAGGGACCGCCTGGACTGCCACTTCCCCATCTTTCTGCCACCTCTCCACTAGTGAGGGGGAACACAAGTCAGGTAACCTCCCTCACATCCTGTGGATGGTGGTGGCACGAGCACCCTGGCACAGCACCTGGGGCACCAACAGTGGGAGTTTCCCTGCAATGAAACCCAGCATCTTATTCCAGGAAGTGTTCAGGAACCTTAATGGTAACCCTCAGACATGTCACATCAACAGCAGCCTCTACACCGCCAGCTGACTTATTTTGGGACGAGTGACTTCCCGGTAGTGGCAGTACTGTGAGCCTGCACAGGAGGTGCTGGGCAGACGATAGAAAATTCTGAAGTCACCCAGAAAATGGTCTTGCAGATCTGATTTTTATCATGCTGCCCACCATCAGAAGCTGCACAAACACCTGTGAAGCATTTCCACATTTCCAGGGTGGTCTGTGGGGCACTAGCCTGCTTTTTT